>MJUU01011019.1:22075-33457 GCA_002080025.1 Modiolus philippinarum
AATTGATTGAAAGTATGCTTAAGTTACAAGAAGTTGATTGACAAAAGACGGAGTCGCAGCAAGCTTTCAAACAAGAAATACCATTTAAAACTATCACAATAACACAATTTATTTGGTAACAGGTGAAAATTAAGATAAAAAAGATTAACGGATCACCAGACATACTAACTATTCGAGCCGACCGTACATCAGACAACTGTTTCATTCTTCAGTGTGTGATTCTCGTTAAGGGTAGTGGCATATATGGGCAGCAAATTACATGTCATTAAAATACATTTATTTTCTACCTAATCTGAAGGACTTTAAAATGCGAAACAAACTTGTGAAAAACATTACCATGAGTCTATGTTAAAATAGTTAAAATACCCACTGTTAAGTATTGATCTAGTCTAACTAAAGAAAGAAAAATGTGTAATCTACACACGGGTAAAGTGCTTCTAACACAATTTATTGCATTCTGAAAGTGCAACACTTTGTTAGTTGCACATTCAAAAAAAGGAACAATATGATGTACAATAGATGTTTTGAGATTACCCCTCTTTAAATCGAACGTTCTAGACATAAATGTGGACATACTCGTAAACATAATACCTTTTGTAACATGTCTATTATGCCAGGATCAATATAATGAAGAATCTTACTTATAATCAAAGTATTAATATTATTAAATACCGGGTTGAATGTCCTTTGCCTGTCCAGGTTGCAACTTGGAAGTAAGAAGTAAGAAGTTAGAAGTAAGAAGTTAGAAGTAAGAAGTAAGAAGTTAGAAGTAAGAAGTAAGAAGTTAGAAGTATGAAGTAAGAAGATAGAAGTAAGAAGTAAGACGTTAGAAGTAAGAAGTAAGAAGCTAGAAGTAAGAAGTAAAAAGTAAGAAGTTTGAAGTAAGAAGTGAGAAAGAATTTGGAAGATCTATGACAGCATGTAGAGCATGGAATGAGCACCAAACTGTGATGATTAAAATGTATTGTTCATACCTTCATTATCAATAATTGCAAGTCTTTATATTCCACGATGTAAAAGATTTTACGGCTGAATTGGGAAAATTGTATAGAGAATGTGAAAAATTATACATACCTTATGCCCAGAAGTACGAAACTGTCAAAATAAATATAAAAAAAAACTAAAAGCAAAAACAAAAATCAAAACAAAAACAAACCAAGAAAAAAAAATAAGATAAACAAAACAAAACAATCGAAAAATACTAGGTTTGACTGTTAATTAAATCGTTTGAGTTCATCTGCGCACTTCCTATAATTATAATGAATACGTGCTTCAAGATAAAGTGAAGTAGGAAATCTTCAAATTAGACTCTGACAGAGTTTGTGGACTTCGGTTCATACTAATTCTAAAATAAATGTAGTTTCTTTTAAAGGTATGATTACAGCAGTTGACTTAACACTACGATGTCTGACAGGGGTATGTGTTTAAATCCAGCAAGCGTGTACGTTCCCAAGCATCCACTCTAACTTTATCATACCTGCCTAAATCAAAAGAACTTTACAATACAATCTAAATCGTCTTCAAGGGGTGTAAAAGAGTATTACTCAACAAATTTTAAGGATGTGTGCTAATGCTAAGTCGAAGACATATTACAAATAAAATACATCGCTTATTACACATAAAATGCAAGACCGTTCACGTTTGAGATTCCTTGCAACAGTCCTGTAGTCTGAAAATATCCGGTTGCAAGGCTCACTCCCCTTGATACTCTTTTACCAGAGGCAATCAGAATTCTCCCCTCCCAGTGTTTTTCCTTTTCCCAAATAAATCATGTTTTTATAAACCTGTTCTCGTCTTGGGTTTTGGCTGAAATATTGAAAGTAGGACGCTAAACGCCATTTAGTCTATCATTTTTATTGTTTTCGCCATTAGTCATAAACTATGAAACCTTTAGTTCAAAGTAAATGCCAAAGTCGATGTTGAAATTCGGAAAGACTACCTTTCCGCATTGCAACATCGAACTAAGAAGTAAGAAGTTAGAAGTAAGAAGTCGGAACTCGGAAGTAAGAAGTTAGAAGTAAGAAGTCGGAAGTCGGAACTCAGAAGTCCCCTTCCGGCTTTCGTAAAATACCCATTTAATAATACTATAGTATAGATCTTTCACGTTCAAATCAATGTCTTATTTCTAAGCAATATGTTGTAGTATAGATCTTTCACGTTCAAATCGATGTCTTATTTCTAAGCAATATGTTGTAGTATAGATCTTTCACGTTCAAATCGATGTCTTATTTCTAAGCAGTATGTTGTAGTATAGATCTTTCACGTTCAAATCGATGTCTTATTTCTAAGCAATATGTTGTAGTATAGATCTTTCACGTTCAAATCGATGTCTTATTTCTAAGCAATATGTTGTAGTATTGATGTTTAATATCTATTATAGAACCGTTTTCGTGCCAGTCCAACAAAAGAGTATGATAATTCTGAAATACCATATTGTGTCGAAGCCACCTGAGAACTTATCAGGAATCTTCATTGACGAGGTTTGTGATAAGATAACTGACAATTCACACTTAAGGTAGTACGGGAATTCAAAATTGCGCATCATCCTTGCGCATGTGACCAAAAATGTAATTCATTATGGGACCGTTGCTGAAACCATTTTCAATATCTTATAGTTAAATTTGATGAAATATGCCACTTTTATAGCGTAACGATGCAGAATATTGAACCTTTTCAGATAATTTGCACAGAAATAATAGGGAAAAAATCAGTTTTTCGTAATTTATTCAAAAATATGTTCTATGACCCCAAATTTTTTTCATTGAAATGGATGGACAGTAAATTAGCTATTAAATTACCAAATTTTAAAAAATTCTATTTGATGTAACTGAAATAATTTAAAATTTTGTTAAAATTCGCTAATTTTTCCTACTATTTCAACCAAAAAAGCAGATTTTTACATTTAATATTTTATTCTTACATGTATATGGCCGATGACTCCCAATTTTTATTTTATTTTTTGTATGCTCTATTGACAAAGGGTATATCATGAAAATACAAATGTAGCAGAAAATTCTAGCTGACAGATTTTAGACTCCAGTACCACCTTAAATAAGCATATTTTTTACATTACTTATTAGTCGGTTTCAAAAAATTTTAATTTTAAATTGTGCTAAACTGAGAACGATGATCATGATCTTCTATACTGACACAGCAAGTAACGCTCCTAAAACGAACAAACAACATTTTATTTATGTACAATATATGTCAGTTTCAAGATGAAGGTCAAGGAATGAGGCCGATGTGGAAGTATCTGTTTCCTTAATTTCGAGCCTTTTTTAGAAAGACCAGATAAAGAAAATCACCAAAGCGAGGATTGAACATCTGTATAACGGAGGTTAAAATACAAGAATACAGTAACTTTGGTATTTTGTTATCATATAAAAGTTTGAATAAGTCACAAAGTGTGAGAACTAGAAAAAAAAATGAATCGGAAAAGGTATTTATTCTTCATATGTTACATGTACCCCGATCTGTTACTGTTTTTGTTCATTAGATTTAAGTCAAACCATGGTTTTCAGAAAACCATATCTCAAGAATATCTACGACTGCATTCCAGAAGCTTTAGAAATGATATATAATTTAAACTAAGTATGTAATGGTTTGAATTGTTTGTTTTCCAAACATTTTAGCATCGGGCACAACTGATTAGATTACCGGTATGTGTGTCGAAATCCAGATATTTAGCAATAGATTTAATTTCATAGAAATATTATTATATTTCTTAATATAGGATGCAAATGCTGGTCAAATTCGGAAAACGATTGCAAAACATATGGGGGTTCAGTGGTATGATATGGATATCGTATCGTTAAACCAGGGTTCTTTTTATGAAGATGACGATTTTGTCGACACCAGAAAGCCAGTTGATGTTATGTTGCACCCAAGGGAAAGAAATGTTCCAGACGAAATGATCACATCATTACCAGATATAACGGACCCCGACATAGATGAACCAAGGGTTGAATTAAACTGTGGTCATGCATTGAGTAAGTCAGTCAGTCTTGAATGATTGATTATAAAAAAATATTCGTTTCAGTAGTAAATAAGAAAAAAAGCGATTATAGCATTTTGAAAAATAACCGCAAATATTATATCTCTTTTATGGATAGGTAGGATAAAGTGTTGCATGTTGATAAATATAATATAAAAATGTAAGAGTGGTTAAAATCACAATAGTAATACATTACAAGTGCTAAAAAGATGCTATTGTACGTGGACAGGGATAATATTCCAGAAATGTAGTCAATCAAAAGAAAAAGAAATGCTTTTGTAGCTTATCATTTTGAAAGTGTAGTGAAATATTAAACTGTAATTTTAAACGGTGACAATAAGGGGACGACCATTTGATTCTGAGGGGGGCCTTGCGAAAAATAAATATTCTGGCCCGCAAAATTTTGAAAATAAATAATCTGGCTCGACCGAAACTGCCAGGCCCCCTCAGAATCAAATGGTCGTCCCCTAAGCAAGCAGCATTTAATTAAGAACCTATATTTGGTACCGAATTAAAATCGAACGTCGTAAGAAATACATCGGCAAGCAAAGAAAATCTAACACCTAAGAAAAATGCAGAATTAAAAATCTAGTCACAAAATTTAAGACATGGCAATTTAGAGGTAATAGAAATAAAGATATTATGACAATCATAAATAAAACAAAGAAGAACGAACAAATCAAAAACACTATATAGTGTGTCCCCTCCAAAACGATGTTATTTTTATAGGCCCTGTCACACTATAACGTTTTAGCCAACGTGTGCCGACGTTTGATAATGTTTATAAGAACGTTACATCACGCCGAAGAAATTGAAGACATTTTCTTGTTGAATGCATTCATAGCGTCAGGTTAACGGCCCACAACGAAAACCTATCCATAACTTGTACCCAACGCTTACAAAACGTGTAACAGCGTATGACAACTTTGCAAAGGCGTATACCGAACCCATCAACAACGGTGTCTTCTAGCATTCATAGAGCGTCTGTATAGCGCTTTGAGCGTTCTTTATTAGATCTGCTTGAAATGACATTTGCAAATGTAGAAATGGATAGATATGCGACAAAAAATAAGAAAGATTTGCAGGAGGGATAGGTCCCTCAAAAATAAAAAAAAACATATTTTCAGAACAATATGTCGGTATGATACTGAAATAAACCAGCTATTTACATTACTTTGGAATTTTGTCTCGCTCTTTAACCATTATTTTTATAATAAAACATCGGCTAATACGTTACTCCTTAGTTACATGGACGCCCGGTTTGCGTTCTCTTCACGTTTAAAACACCTTCCGAGAAGCTACTACATATCGCACACATTGCGTGCATAACGAACCTGTAGCGTTTGTCTAACGTCTGCATAACTTATCAACAACACGTTGGCGAACGTCGTGAAATTTTGAGCATGGTCAAAATTTTCCGACGCATCCAACGTTCAACAACGCACGCCAACGTGTGTCGACGTGTTTGTAACGTGTTACAAACGTGCCCCTAACTTAAACAACGCACAACAGCGTGTGCGAAAATATTCTCACACGCTGTGCTGTGCGTTATAGTGTGATAAGGCCATAAGACGCATGGTACCCGTCATATTGCCAATAGAGTCAGAGGTTAAGTTATAGTAGGTAAAACTCTATTTTAATGACTGTAACGGTCAAATCATTGATAACGAATGTAAATTGTTATAATGACAATTGCAACATTGGTTTTTTTTTTACTTTGACATGCAGGATTCTAGCAAAAATGAGTTGTGAAATGTAAGCTTGATATGTAGAAAATATGCTTTCTTAAATATTAGTCATTATGAAATGTATCAATACATGATTGGTTGATCTTGTCGATGGCCTAATGGTAAATATAAAAAAAAATCTTTTTTTTTTCTTTTTAGCACCCGACAATCTGTATATGAACGTTACAGTAAAGCTTAAAGATGGTTATGATGAAATCAGATGCTTTGTATGCAATGGTCTGTGGGATTTTAATGACATCACAGGGAAAGCGCAAATGACAGATGATGAAATAATATTTTGGGGTGCCAGAATAACACTTAATAAAATTCGAAAAGACGAAACGAAGACTGAATGTCCAAAATGTCGATCTTACTGTGAAAGAATCGATCCGTCAAACGATAGTGCACGGTGTTTGGTATGCACTCAAAATGGGAGCTGCTTCGACTTCTGTTGGAAATGCAAGCAACAATGGTCATATGGCCACGCATGTGGTAAAGAAGGTCTTCAAAACTTACTTAACACATGTGGTAGAAAAACGATGGGTTACTCAAATATTCCAAATGTCCCTACCCACCGTTTGTGTCCAAATTGTGGTGTTTTAATTGAACATATTGAAGCATGTAAACAAACTCAATGTCATCGCTGCAAGGAGAGTTTTTGTTTTGTTTGCCTAACCATGTGTGTAAAGGGTGCATTAAAATGCACAGCACATAACAGGCCCTGCGACGTAGCCCCAATACAAACAGTGTAACAAATACATTGCTCTTTTGTATGATAAAAGTAGAAATATTCCCTTTTTTATAATAATAGCATGAAATACAGATGTTTTCAGCCAGCCTCGAAAAAAAAGATAAGCTTATTGATGTCATTTCCAATAAAAGTGTATTCAATACGTACTTTTCATCTGAATCGAAAAAGAGGGTCACTTGGAGGTCTGATATCTTGTAATTTTAGTTGAACCTCATTCTGTGCATAGAATTCGAATATGTTATATTTATAACGTTGAAATTTGGTATGTATCCAGCATTATAATAATTCTTATATAATTTGCATAATAGGAAATACGCTGATATGATTGGTTGAATTTACTTCCGGTTGCAATTTCTGAAGTCCTTTATTTTTCGATAGACGAGATTGACCGAACTACATTTAAGTTCACCTTATAAATTCATACGCCGAGTGAATCAAATAGAACAAAAATGTGCGATTGACATTATAAAAGTAATAATTTAATTACTTATCATCGAATTAAAAGAATTATAAGGATTAAACACCGTTTGAAAGGAATTTATGGGAGTATAAACGGGACCAAGTCACTCACAAACATATCATAAAAGTCCTTCGGACTTTTATTTGTTTGTGAGTGAATTGGTCCCGTTTATACTCCAATAAATTCCTTTCAAACGGTGTTTAATCCTATAATACATGAACTACATCATGTTTTTCATCTTCTGGCTCAAAAGGTGTATCCTTTATGTGCAACCGCGACAGAGGATAATGGTAATGTGCGATTTTGTCAACAGAGCGAAATTACTGTCTCAAAACTTAGGGGTCATCTCACTGGTCCGACAGTCAATAGTCCGGCACTTATTAGTCCGACAGTCATTGGTCCGACGATCATTAGCCCGACGGTCATTGATCCGATAGTCATTAGTGCGACAGTCATTTAAGTTCGACTCTATGTGAAATGCGATTTTCTTATAAAAAAGGGTTAAGACAACGGTTTTTCCTTAGGTCAGCTCACCATCCACCACCACTAACCACTACCCAAATTATATTACCAGCATCACTATCACCGAATATTTTAATGACCACGTGAGAACAGTCATTACTGAAGAATGGACACTTTATCCTACAAACATTTGGATAGGCAAAAAAATATCTGTGTTTAAATACCAAGGACCAGAACATAAGACAGAAAACTAGAATTGAAATTGATTTTGATTTTTTAAGAATGAATAAAACAACTAAACCTGGTAGTAAGCGATTCTTTTGCCCCCAAAAGATGAAGTACTATATCCAGTGACCACCAAAACCACTTTCATCACTACTATGCCGAGAAATATGGTTTCCTTTTTCATCAACGGACCATATTATCGATCATTTCATGAGGGATGTAGATTGGAATGAAGGACAATTGCCAAAGAAAGAACATCCCTTAAATTTATGACTACAGGTACAGACTTGGCCAAGCAGTTTCAATAACCAAAATTGAAAGTAAAAATGATTATAACCTAATAATTGAAAAACCGAACCTTTAAGGGCATGAAACGCATCATCGTCATAAACACAAAAATAGTGAAATGAACATAGTAGTGAGCAATTCGTTAGTCGCGAGTGCACAGTTGTGAGCGAGAAAATAAAAATCTTGATAGATTAGGGGTTTGTGTGGTTATTGCTGTGTGTTTGACTGTTTTGGATTTTTTTTTGCCGTACATACGCGTGGTTCCTGGTCCAATCCTTTTCAGAATAATGGCTAAAATCTGTTAAATTGCCTGCTTTCACATATTTGGCTGCATATTCTTTACTATAAATCAAATTGTTACGGAGTTTCCTTCATTTTGTTCCTTTGAAAATTCCCAGTCAGGAGTATGTCAACGCATTGATGTCTCATTTACCGAGTACGAATCTCCATTTCTAATCTATTTAGGACAAAGAAGAACAGGCATCTTGTGTTTTCAAAGTATTCACAATTTGTATTTTTATCGGCTTTTATAGAAAGGTTTGTTTCATTGGATTCTTCTTTTTATTTTCCATATGATATGGATAAAAGAAAATTCATTGAACTCTGTGCAAAGTAATTTTCTGACAACACTAATCTTGTCTATATACACTAGTCTTGTTTAATTTGCTGAAGTCTTATCATGTTGCGCTTTGCCTAGCCGTTTGCTTCGTGCCGGTTTTATTCTTTTTTTCTCACAATAGCTTAACGATATTTAAAATATTGCTGTGATTTCGTACCAACAACTGTCGGACTAATGACCGTCGGACTATTGAGCGTCGGACTATTGACTGTCGTACTAATGATCGTCGGACTAATGACTGTCGGACTAATGACTGTCGGACCAGTGACGTAATCCCCAAAACTTATACATCAAGGGTATGTTCAGTCACTGTTGCAATTGTCACTACAGAAGATTTACGGTCGTCACCACGATTTGACAGACCGTTACAATATTTCTATTTCATAAATGAGAACAGATATCTTTGGGAAGATCTAGAGTTATTACCGGACTGATTCACACCGACTGTGACAAAACCGGACTTTCAACTGGCAGTGTGACAGGTGCCACAAGTGGAGCAGATCATGCATTGTACCCTTCCGGAGCATCTGATGATACCTCAGTTTATATAGGGGTTCACACTGTTAGAGTTTTAGTTATGTGGCGTTCTTGTTAATTTTAGTTTATTTGTTTTGTCTTTGTCATACTGTGTCAATTCGTGTTAGTTGAATTAATTCGTCTTTAGAATTGAGTTCTATTTCGCTATATTACTCGTGTTGGATATGATTTGCCGTGATTTTGGATTTCCCCTTGTCCTCGTTCTTGCTTTGGTATTCGTTTTCTGATGTTTTCCAGACTATCATCTAGCATTATTCATACAACTAGTGGACAGATAGTGATGCAACATAAATATGGAACATACTGTTAACCTAACAGAAGTCGAGTTTGGCAATATTTTTCTATGAGGTACAAAGTGCTCTATCACTCAAACAGCTACAGTGTGTGGATAATTTTCATTAATCGGTGAACTGTTGAACATTTGAGAAGACATATATTTTGATTGCGTTCACAGAAGAAATTGTAACAAATATTTTACGAAAGGATTTGGAGTAAATGAACATGAGACCATAACACATATTATGTTAACCCCAACAATGATTTTAACAAACCTAAATGTTTTTTTTTTTTCTTTTTTTGAGTAAATGTTTTTTTTCTTTTTTTAAGTAAATATGAGCTTTATCTTTTGTTGATTGGTCAGTAATTGAAGAAGTTCCTCCAAATTATTGTTCTCATATTTACCCAAAACACACTTAGTACTGAAATGTCGTGTGTTGGGAACAGAAATCCGGGTCTTTTGACAAATACATCACTGGGTTATTAATTGTTTTTTCCAATCTGCAATTCAATGCATTTCATGACAACAGTCAAATATACTGGAAAATTAACTATTTCATATTCTTTATTTGAGTCAAAATTGAACTTCCGATAAAAGAGTCCTGATAATTGGAAAAGGCACTGGAATAGCGTCTATAGATCTACAGAACGATATGTAAACTTCATAAGTATATTGCAAAGTTTTCTTGCAGTTGACGCGATGAGTTGCCCTTGGTTGTTTATTTCTTGTGATTGTCTCTGTTACGTAAGAGTCGGATAGTTTTTTTGTCGGGCAACTAATAACGGCGATTAAAAGAACACTGCCATTTCACGATCACGCATCCATGCTCGACATCTAGCAATGAATTCAACTCAACCCGGCACTAGGAGCCGTCTTGTACTTACTATGAAGTATGATCTAAGCTCACTGTTGAAGACCCCATGGCGAGTTCGAGGTGAAGAATACTTCTTGGCTCTACCATATTAATGAAGGAAAGATAACAGGAAACAGTTACAATGGCCAAACACTACAATCACATGTCACAATCAACCAAGGAAATGCACAAGAAAAAACAATAAAAGGACAAAAGACAAAACATAGATAACAATAGGAACTCGGGATAGCCGGACTTGGTACCGACACTAGCAACAGCCTGCGGTAGGGTTAAACCGGTTTATGGGTACCCAAACCTCCCCTTTCCCTATCCCGTTTCCCTATAGTATAATAAACGTACAAATAAAACCCAATATAGGTAGACCACTAACTCTAAGAAGGAAAGAATAAGACAAAACGTAATTTAGAACGGTTGGCCGCTAAACTACCGGCTAGCTCAAGGAGCCTAGTCTGCTGGTAAAACACTGTCGCAATACGGAATGATAATCAAATTCAAAACTTCCAGAAGGGTTTGGTAACGAATCATCATGGATTTCAGTAGACATCGGCAGTATCAGTGAGAGGCCAGCATAATTTTAAAATCTTCAGCAACCGGTTGTACGAACGCGTCATTAGCTTAATGATTCATTAAAGCTTAATTACTCATTAAGTTCTTAATGTGACATTAGTTAATGGGATCATTAAAATGTGTTGTACAAAACGCAATTTTAATTATCATTTACTAATGAACACTTAATGAAAGTTATTTCATTAAACTGTCATTAAATCTACATTTCCCGTGAATATTTCCCAAAATTCCACTGTACTGTTGCTTCCGTCGTCTGTAAAATGGAAATGGAAATTGCTCCCGGGCCAGCAAAAAATCCTAGAAAAAGATCTAAGAACTTTGAATCTAATGAAATTACCTTGCTTACAGAACTTGTGGAGCAAAATATCAATATTTTATCCGACAAATTTAAATCCTCTAGCGGAAATTTTGCTTTAAACAAAGAAAAAAAGCGTCAGGTCTGGGAGCAAATTACCGAAAGGGTAAACTCCTTAGGTGTTTGCTCACGGACAACCCAAGAAATCAAAACAAAATGGTCCAACTTGCACCAGGAAGCCAAAGCCGCGTACACTGAAAAGGCCCTGGACCAAAAGAAAACTGGTGGTGGTCCCCCTTCAAAACC
>MJUU01011019.1:48333-63607 GCA_002080025.1 Modiolus philippinarum
TTTGTTCCCACGGAAAACTTACAATACGTATACGTATTTCCATTTCCTCCAATGCTGATTTTCCCCTATACAAATTACTTGTTCTATGACACATATAAGTAAGGAGATGGGTCAAGGAGTGTTTGTCGCTGAACTACAGGATAGCTCAAGGAGCCTAGTCTGCTGGTAAAACACTGTCGCAATACGGGAGAAAATTCAGGTTCAAAACCTGGAGGGTTTGGTAAAGAATCATCATGGATTTCATTAGACATTGGCGGTATCAGTGAGAGGCAGTATACCTGTAAATCCTCAGGTGATTGGATTCTATTATCAGTGATAATGAGCATTTTTGCTAAAATGTGTACTATTTACAATCTATATGGTCTAAGATATGAGAAGCACTGATAGATATATAACTCAAATTGGAATTCAGGGCCACTTTTGGGACTTAGCGAACCAACTCCCACTGACAGTCCTGATAAGCCTCCTTCGTTCGTTTGAGTCTTTGAATACTCAAAATGGTTTGGCGTGATTCTCGCTCGACCACGGTCTTGATTGAAACTTTCATATTTAACAGCTAGTTTAGCCACAAGACGTAAATGAAAGATTCTTTCGAATTCCATGCAAATTTTTAAGAATGAAGTAAAGTAAAAAAATATCGAAAAAGTCTACCGAAAATAGGTTGCCACTGTGCGGTTTCTGCTCAAATTATGTCATAAATCATATTTCCTGAAGTACAGATCTGGTCATACAGATCTGTGTTGAGTAATAATATTAAGGGATTACAAAACCTCTAATAATTTTTGCCGAAATTTGGTAGCACGAGTTTAAAACACTCACATTAAATATGACCCTTAAAACGTGTTCAGCAGAAGTCCTGACCTATATATTTTGCGAAAATAACCCTTCTGATGTTCAAATTGTTTATTTATAACCATTTGAATAATTTTTTATAAATAAACCACTCTTTATGTCTTTGTACAGCATTAGCATCCTATAGAATCCGATGCCATGATCATTTAGTGTCCGTTTCCAGAGTATGTTTACATTTTGACTCGTCTGTGTTATATTCGTACAAAATAGTATGCCAAAGTCAGTTCTGAGTCTTCTGTTGTTCAAAAAAATACTTATTCGTGTATAACATCCTATATTTCTTCGTTGTGAAACAGATAAATGCCTAAAGTGTTTTCGTTAAAGAATCCCTTCGCTGTCAAAAGTAATAATTAAACAACAAAACCAACAATGTTTACATAACGAACCGGTTAGTTTGAATGAAGGGATGATCCACAAGTTCCCTGATATTATCACTTACCCGATAAAGACAATAAACAATTATAAAAAGTCCAATTATTGCACACTCGTACACGAATTTTCATCAAAACATCCGAAATGATCCTTTACGCGATTCCAAAAGAATCCTGTCCATCCGAAAGAATCCATTATGGCTATGCACCGTGTTCATGCTAATTTTAAAATAAATGTAGTTTCTTATAAAGGTATGAATACAGCAGTTGACTTAACACTACGATATCTGACAGGGGTATGTGTTTAAATCCAGCATACGTTCCCATACGTAATCATACCTGCCTAAATCAAAAAAGCTTTACAAGCTAAATCGTCTTCAAGGGGTGTAAAAGAGTATTACTCAACAACTTTAAAGGGTGTGTGTGTGTGTTGCTAATGCTAAGTTGAACACGATTTGCCGTATCTGAAATTTTTGTTTAGAAAATTGAATAAGTAATACCTTTACCCGTTATTATTATCAGACATAATACAAATAAAACACATCGCTTATTACACATAAAACACAAGACCGTTCACGTTTTAGAATCCTTGCAACAGTCCTGTAGTTTGAAGATAACCGGTTGCAAGGCTCACTCCCCTTTAATACTCTTTCACCAGTTGCAATCAGAATTCTCCCCTCCCAGTGTTNCATAGAAATTAATCATTATATACGTATCTATCACCTCCAGAGATTTTTTTTTACTTTCGAAGAAAAATTACGCGTCCCATTTTTGCACTCACCGGAATTGCAAACTTGTCCCGGAGAGTGTTTTTAGTTCTGAAAATTGACAAAAGTAAATGCCAAAGTCGATGAAGAAATTCGGAAAGACTACCTTTCCGAATTGCAACATCGAACTAAGAAGTAAAAAGTTAGAAGTAAGAAGTAAGAAGTCGGAACTCGGAATTAAGAGTAAGAAGTTAGAAGTAAGAAGGGAGAAGTCGGAAGTCGGAACTCGGAAGCCCCCTTCCGGCCTTCGTACTCAAGCCTGACTACTCTCGGGCTGATATTAGGACCTTAGGCTGATAAAGGGTGTGATATGAAAAATGCCATGTAATAATCTATAACTCTCAAATGGTTCTGTATGGGGATTCCCCGACTTTCAGTGCATTACTTTTCTACAAGGCCTTGGTTTGAATTGTTCCATTACGTTATTTTTGTCAATATGGCAACAAAGAGGTAATTGATACCCACTTCCAGTCACGCAAGCGCAAACCTATTTTATTAAACATAGGCCTTTGACGTCACCACTTGGTAGCCAATTACAACTTTTTTTAACAAAGGCAGTGGACTTCACCATTTAGTATCCTATTACTACATGTACTTTTGAAATAACATTCATAATGAATGGAATCCACCATTTAGTTCCCTTTTCAACATTTCACAGAGATATATTAATTTTGTAGCATAGAATTATTCAAATTTCTGTCTTATTTTTAAAAACCGAAAAACATCTTTTTATTCTATATCCTTTTGCCCTTCGGATTTAGGCTCTTGACAATGCTGTTCGGTAATATTGTTATTACCTTCATTATATAGACATGTTTAATTAAAATCATTAAGTTAAATATTTATTAAAATTATTTGATGATAATTTACTCACAATAAAATTGTTTGCAGGTAATATTATACGATGAAATCAGTTTTTTCTTTAAAATTTACTCAAAATACTAAAATTGGATAAAACAGTTAATAACACAATTCATACATACATGATACTTTGTGTTTAAAATACAGTTTACTTCCTATTCCGGTTTGCTTGGTACAGAGTAATTCTTTCTGGCTAATTCTTTTTTTTAGATTATGGCTTTCCATTTTTTTATTCTTATGCAAATGATGAGAGTTTACGTGTGTTAAAAAATTTACTGTTTGTAATATTGTATTTTACAGTATTCTGGACAAATATAGAGCTAACTGTCCTAAAATATAAGTCTCTGATGACATATGTTATTCTCTTTATTAATGGACTGTCTTCTATCACCTCTACCCACATTTCTCCAAACCCTTGGATAAATGGGGTCTCTTCTTCCGATATAAAATTTTTAGCTTTCAATTTCGAACATAAGTCTTGAATGTCTAATCTATTTTGTTCTCCAATTTCGAGATGTAATTGGTTATTTTGTTTAATTGACCTTCAAGCACGAATATTTCTTCCCTCAGTTCTTCATCACTTTAAAATGTTCAGAATAGTTAATAAACAGCTGCGCCAAGAGCGCATGATACGCCCGTCCCCACTTTAAAGCAAACTGATTAAATGATTCTTAAAATTAAAAACTCCATATGAACAAACATGACATGGGACTTCTGATATGTATCAATTATTTCATCTGATGTTAAACAGTCAAATATGAATGTTGGTTTAGGGGAAGTGATCTCTTAAAATCAATGTGTAGACAGATATTGCAATTGCATACTTTTTTGAAATAATCAAAGTCCTATAACTCTGGAACGAAAAATCTTTCCACAAAATAAATCGATAGGGAGCTTTCTTCCGTCATATCCAACAATCTTGCAAAGTTTCAAGAAAAATGAATAAAGCGTTCTCTAGCTAGAATACGACATATGGACGGAAATGGTATTTCATGCTTTTTTAAAATAATCAAAGTCCCATACATTGTAACTCTGCAATGAAAATACAATCAACAAAATAAAATGATAGGGAGCATCCTCTTGTCATACCCAACAATCCTGCAAAGTTTCAAGAAAAATCATCAAAACATTCTCTAGTTAGAGTACGACATATGGTCAAAAATTGCAATGAATAATCAAAGTC
Source organism: Modiolus philippinarum (assembly GCA_002080025.1). Classification (NCBI taxonomy): domain Eukaryota; kingdom Metazoa; phylum Mollusca; class Bivalvia; order Mytilida; family Modiolidae; genus Modiolus; species Modiolus philippinarum. Next base: position 52,368 of record MJUU01011019.1, read on the forward strand.
CCATAACTCTGAAATGAAAAATCCTACGACAAAATAAAACGATAGGGAGCTTTCTTCCGTCATACCCAACAATCCTGCAAAGTTTCAAGAAAAATGGTCAAAGCGTTCTCTAGTTAGAAAGCGACGTGTGGACGGACGGACAGACGGACAGACGGACGGACAGACACCGGTATACCATAATACGTCCCGTCAAAGACGGGCGTATAAAAATCGTAGTGCGTTTTCCCACAACAACAATTAATGTTTCTTCAATTATTTAGACACCGTTCTCCAACAAATCAAAACTAGGGTCTGTCCTTCAAGTATTATTATATATAGGCTTTACAGCTGTTCTAAGATATTCTGGTGTATCCTCATTTTCATTGATTGCTTCATTATGTTTTCATAATGTTTTGGGAGTGTGGTCAATGCATTATAAACCACAGAAAGTACAATTATATGGCTCCTGATCAAGCTTAAGAGAGAAATGTTCCAATGTTTTTTTTTTCGTGGCCCTTCATACAGACTGTTTTTCCAATTACAACATGGAATAAAAAAGGTAACAGGAAACACCTACAATGGCCGAAAAACATAGCCACATGCCAGAAAGTAAATAGGAACTGCACAAGAAAAAAACCCACAATAAAAATACAAAAGACAAACATAAACAACGATAGGAACTCGGGACAGCCGGACTTGGTACCGACACTAGCAAAAGCCAGCGGTAGGGTTAAACCGGTTTATGGGTACCCAAACCTCCCCTTTCTCTGTCCCGTTTCCCTATCGTAGAATAAACATACGAATAAAACCCATACAGGTAGACTACTAACTCCATGACCACAATCTAGAAAAGAAAAATGAGGGGACAAAACGTAATTTTGAAAGATGGGTCAAAGAGTGCTCGCCGCTAAACTGCCGGCTAGCTCAAGGAGCCTAGTCCGCTGGTAAAACACTGTCGCACTACGGAAGGAAAATCAAATTCAAAACTCCCAATGGGTTTGGTAAAGAATCGTCATGTATTTCAGTAGACATCGGCAGTATCAGTGAGAGGCCAGTATGTGTGTAAAATCCTCAGGTCACTGGATCCCAAAGCTAATTTAACGGACACGTGCAGAATATCCTGTCGATATCCCCTGTTGCATAAAGAATGTAAGTTACGTCCAAGTTTTTCTGGATTTTTAATCAGTTTCTGGCATTTTTTAACAGTATACATCAGACATCTTTGATAAATAACAAAATACCGGAGTAACTGTGAATCTAGTTTCTGCATAGGGCCGTTTCGGCAACTGATGACTGTAATATAAAGTTTATAAATATGCTTTCTGCTAGAATAGAACGGAATTCAGATATAAAATAATAGGTTTCTTTGCACATGTGCGTTTTCTACCCAATTAGGAATCTCATCTCTGTTGTTTGGCATAGGTCTGTCAGATTGTAATAAGAAGTATGATAAAACTCTTCAATAACAAAAAAAAAACGAATTTATTGTAAATTTAGTTTCTGCATATGGCCATTTCGACAACTTATGGCTCATCAGTGCAGTTAAAATCTAAACATTTGACATTTACCCCATTTCCTTTCTTTTTCATTTTTGAAAGATCATTAACTCGAAAATGTTTAAAAAGTGACAGAAAACAAATAACAAAATACGATCTGAATGGAGCACCAAAATCTGCCAAGGAAAGCGCTTTACATGAGGAAGATACTGCTTAGGGGAGATTCTACTTATTTTTCAACAGAATTTACAAAAATTTAGATATTGCAAGTTTCCAAATAAAATCGGCTTTCGGGTCAGAACTGAAGTATTGACTACTGGGCTGGTGAGTCTGCGTTACAAATATGATTTGCAGGAAAGGGAAACATTAGATGGTTAGGTAACAAGACCTCTCTCCCCATCATCATAAATTAGGGGTATGTCCAGTAGCAGGATAGCGCATACTTCTGTATAGAGATAATAAAATACCAATTATATTTATCCTGTTCCTTGACATTTTTGTTTACAAAACTATTGATAAGTTTCTCTAAAGTGGCGTTAAATTTCTCAATAACCCTATTGGAACTTGGATGATTAGGTGTTGACCTAGTCTTTTTTATTTCAAACCATAATTGTAACACACACACACACACACACACACACACACACACACACACACACACATATATATATATCTATATATATATATTCATCAAGCCCAGTATAATGTCTCACGATAACGATATTATCCATTGGACAGGTATAGTATGAAGAGTTGTCACATACTTCAGACAACTATATATATATATATGTCTAAGACTACCAACCACAACTGTGTTTACTGAGTGTTGGATTAATCAACGACAGCTGTCGGAGATTAATGCAATTACATGAAAGATAATATACAAAAACAAATAAAGTAACTATAACAACACTAATGAATATAAAAAATATATATACAAGATGTTAACTGTGTTATAATTCAGGAATCCGTTTCCCTTCATCAGACACATTTACTGAAATAAGATGTAAAATTCAGTCTATTACTGTCACAAAAATATATCAAATACACAAACCAACAAAAAATTAATTTTCAAATTTTTATCTTCAGGCAACCAATCAAATCAACCCTTCAGAATCAGAGTCTTTGAAAAAAAATATTTGTGGCTACTTGTTTTTCATCTAGAATACACTTTTGAATTTTTTTAAGTCCATCAGGTTCTAGCGTTTTCAGCTGGTACATCCAAAATTTTTCCTTTTTTCTTCTTGTCTCCTTGTCCCAGTTAGAAATGACTTCGATGATTTGGAATCTTATATCATCGAAGGAGTAGTGTCCAGAGTTTCTCAAATGTCGTGTGAGCGGACAATTTCTGTTGTTTCTGTAAAAGGATCTGTGATTATATAATCTCAGATTGAAATGATCTTCAGTCTCTCCTACGTACTGGATTTTGCAAGCCCCGCATGTCAGAATATATATTAATTTTTTTTNATTTGCAGTTGGAATCTGTAAATATTTTAAATTGCTCTCCGGTAACAGAGCTACTGAAACTAGTGTTAGTATCAGCAGCTTTGCAACAAAGGCACCTTTTAATTCTACAAGGGATATAAGAACCTTGTTCTGATGTTTGTGGTTTCTTTAAAACTGATGACACAAGAATATCTTTCAAGTTTTTAGGTCTTTTAAATGAAACAACAGGGGGACAAGGGAAAATTTTGCATAAACTTGGATCTTTTTCAACCAGAGTCCAATATCTGTTGACAATGGCACTTAATTTTCTCAGGTCAGGATGGTAAGTGACAACAAGCGCGGTTCTCAATAATTTGTCCTTTTCTCTGTAACGAAAGAGGCTTATTCGGTCAATAGTACGTACTTTATCAAATGATTCTTTTAATGACTTGCTGTTGTAACCCCGAGCTTTTAGATGTTTGCTTAATTCACCTATTCTGTGATTGAATGTAGCTTCAGTAGAACAAATTCGTCGAATTCGAAGACCCTGGCTGTACGGAATTCCACGTGTCACATGCTTTGGATGACAGCTTTTCGGTGATAAAATTAGATGTTTGTCTGTTTTCTTTGTGTAGAGGTCCATTGTCATGGTTCCGTTTTTCAGAGTTGTTGTAGTATCTAAAAATTTTATACTAGGATGGAAATCATCGCAGTGTTGTATGAAAAGATGTTCTTCGCTTTCAGTCCATTTAATGTCGATATCATCAATGAAACGGAACCAAGAGAAAGGCTTATATAGAGCACTAGAAAGGATACGCTTTTCTAAATTACCCATGAAAATATTAGCATAGGACGGGGCCATTTTTGTGCCCATGCTTGTTCCGTTGATCTGGAGATTTTCATTGTTAAATATGAAATTGTTGTTTTACAGAATAAGTGTTAAAAGTTGTTACAAGACATTCTTTAGATGGTGATTTATCCTTTCTAGAGTTACAAACCTCTTCACAGGCGGCTATTCCTTCGTCCTGAGGAATGTTAGTGTAAAGAGAGGATACATCCATTGAAACCAAAATAGTGTTCATTTGGAGGGGATTGAGTGTCTCCATTTTAGTAAGATAGTCAGTTGTATCTGGAATTTACGAGGGGAGTGTTTTTACGTGAGGTCTTAAATGGTAGTCTATAAATTCAGATATTTTTTCTGTTGGATGGTCGTTAGCCAAAACAATAGGTCTAACAGGATTTCCCTCTTTGTGAATTTTGGGGAGCATGTAAAAGCCACCGGCTTTGGAGTTTTCATTTGGTAAAAGATAATCAAACGTTTGACCATCTATTTCTTTCTTGTCTTACATCTCCCTCAGTACGGTCTTAATTTCTTCACTGATTGTTTTTGTTGGATCTGAATCTAATTTTTTATAGAATTTATTGTTGGAGAGTTGCCTGTTTCCTTCTTTGATGTAATCAGAAGTGTTCATAACTACCACTGCCCCGCCATTATCTGCCGGCTTGATAACAATATCGCCTCGGCTTTTCAATGAATTAATTGCTGCGCTTTCGTCCCTTGAAATAGTTCTCTGTTTCCTGTTTGTTATATTGCTGTTAACTTCACATTTGACCGCCCCGGAGGTTTGGAACTCTAGAAAGGATAAATAACCATCTACAGAATGTCTTGTAAAACTTTTAACACTTATTCTGAAAAACAACAATTTCATATTTAACAATGATAATTATCTCCAGATCAACGGAACAAGCATGGGCACAAAAATGGCCCCGTCCTATGCTAATATTTTCATGGGTAATTTAGAAAAGCGTATCCTTTCTAGTGCTCTATATAAGCCTTTCTCTTGGTTCCGTTTCATTGATGATATCGACATTAAATGGACTGAAAGTGAAGAACATCTACATGCTTTCATACAACACTGCGATGATTTCCATCCTAGTATAAAATTTACATTTGAAATATCATCGGAAAAAATGTCATTTTTAGATACTACAACGACTCTGAAAAACGGAACCATGACAATGGACCTCTACACAAAGAAAACAGACAAACAATCTATTTTTATCACCGAAAAGCTGTCATCCAAAGCATGTGACACGTGGAATTCCGTACAGCCAGGGTCTTCGAATTCGACGAATTTGTTCCACTGAAGCTACATTCAATCACAGAATAGGTGAATTAAGCAAGCATCTAAAAGCTCGGGGCTACAACAGCAAGTCATCAAAAGAATCATTTGATAAAGTACGAACTATTGACCGAACAAGCCTCTTTCGTTACAGAGAAAAGGACAAATTATTGAGAACCCAGCTTGTTGTCACTTACCATCCTGACCTGAGATAATTAAGTGCCATTGTCAAAAGATATTGGACTCTGGTTGAAAAAGATCCAAGTTTATGCAAAATTTTCCCTTATCCCCCTGTTGTTTCATTTAAAAGACCTAAAAACTTGAAAGATATTCTTGTGTCATCAGTTTTAAAGAAACCACAAACATCAGAACAAGGTTCTTATATCCCTTGTAGAATTAACATATGGCAAAATCAGGGTCACTTTTTTATTCATGAGGTCATGAATTATTCATGACGTTGATGACGTCACAATGCATAATTTTAGAATCAATTTCCGAAGACCTAAACATCCCGGGTCAACATACAATTTGTAAATAATTAATTTCTACCCAATTGGTACCTCACATTCCATAGATGATCACATGATCGCTTGTTTACAAAACTAGGACACCGGTGCAGACGACAAGACAAGTTTCTGCAGAGGGAATGTGTTTGTATTTAGACTTTGACTTTCCACTTCACGCCAAGAAAATGGCGTCAAAGTAAGAAAATATGAAAAAANGACCTAAACATCCCGGGTCAACATACAATTTGTAAATAATTAATTTCTACCCAATTGGTACCTCACATTCCATAGATGATCACATGATCGCTTGTTTACAAAATTAGGACACCGGTGCAGACGACAAGACAGGTTTCTGCAGAGGGAATGTGTTTGTATTTAGACTTTGACTTTCTACTTCACGCCAAGAAAATGGCGTAAAAGTAAGAAAATATGAAAAAACACGTTTTCTGTAGCTTTCAGGAACCTACAAATCGAAACAGAACCAAAAACCAAGTATATTTACCGGAACTTTTTATCCGGAAGTGGCATTACAGGAAAAGAGAGTTTGTATTCAGTGGCCCAATTTCGAAGGAACGGCCTCCAAATTTCAGGTTTTTGACAAAATCTAGGAATATAAAGAAAAGTGCTTCATTTTAAGAATATAGCCAGGAACCTCCAGTGTATTGAGTTCAAATGCCAAATTCGCCCACAGAATTCAAAACCGGTGTAGAAGTAAATTGAAGAAAAGAGAAATTGCCCACACATAATTTATTGAGTAAAATTTAGTTTTTTATTATCAAGCCCTTACTATTGCATTACAATTAAGTCGGCCATGTTGTTTTAAAATGGTGTCGAATGCAAATTGATTAGCAAACCGACCTTCATTTTGCCATATGAAAGGTGCCTTTGTTGCAAAGCTGCTGATACTAACACCAGTTTCAGTAGCTCTGTTACGGGAAAGCAATTTAAAATATTTACAGATTCCAACTGCAAATCAAATAATTTAATATATATTCTGACATGCGGGGCTTGCAAAATCCAGTACGTAGGAGAGACTGAAGATCATTTCAATCTGACATTCAATAATCACAGATCCTTTTACAGAAACAACAGAAATTGTCCGCTCACACGATATTTGAGAAACTCTACACTCCTTCGATGATATAAGATTCCAAATCATCGAAGTCAATTCTAACTGGGACAAGGAGACAAGAAGAAAAAAGGAAAATTTTGGATGTACCAACTGAAAACGCTAGAACCTGATGGACTTAATGAAAAAAATTCAAAAGCGTATTCTAGATGAAAAACAAATAGCCACAAATATTTTTTACAAAGTTTCTGATTCTGAAGAGTTGATTTGATTGGTTGCCTGAAGATAAAAATTTGAAAATTAAATTCTTGTTGGTTTGTGTATTTGATATATTTTTGTGACAGTAATAGACTGAATTATACATCTTATTTCAGTAAATGTTGAATAAAAGGATATGGAGTAAATGCATATGAGACAGTCTCTACAAATACATGGTAAAAAACAAGCAAAGGAACAACGGTTTTATTGTTGTTCTTCATCTTGAAGTCACCATGAGGCCTTCAACAATGAGCTTTGCTCATACCTCATAGTAAGATGGCCCCTAGCACCGGTTTAAGCGGAATTCTTTGCTAATTGTCGAGCAACGCTACATCCATGTCTTTCTTGGTCATGGGTGCGGGATTGTCAACAAACATCAATTAAACTGGAAAAGTACTCTTACAATCACTGTCATCCTTTGCCCGACAAAAGCACTTGTGTCTTAACCTAGTGGACAACTACAACATATAGACAAACACAGGGCACTCATCAAGTCGAATGTAAGAAAACTTGGCGTTATAAAATAGTGAGATGTGGGCACTTAAAACAGGTGGTCTGGATTACATTTCGAAATTACAAAAGTAATTGCCAAAATTTGAAAGTATCAATAGTATATCCAAATGAGAAATTCTCGCACGCACAAGTACACCATAACTGAAAAATATAGAGAGCATACATCTCTCGCACGGGGAATCTTTTTACGGACTCCACACTGCAGGAGAGACAAACTCCAGTCGTAAATGGTGAATAAAAGGATATGGAGTAAATGCACATGAGACAAAGTCTCTACAAATGTGTCTGATGAAGGGAAACGGATTCCTGAAATATAACACAGTGACCATCTTGTATATATATTTTTTATATTCATTAGAGTTGTTATAGTTACTTTATTTGTTTTTGTATATTATCTTTCATGTAATTTTGGTTTCAATGGATGTATCCTCTCTTTACACTAACATTCCTTGAGACGAAGGAATAGCCGCCTGTGAAGAGGTTTGGAACTCTAGAAAGGATAAATCATCATCTACAGAATATCTTGTAAAACTTTTAACACTTATTCTGAAAAACAACAATTTCATATTTAACAATGAAAATTATCTCTAGATCAACGGAACAAGCATGGGCACAAAAATGGCCCCGTCCTATGCTAATATTTTCATGGATAATTTAGAAAAGCGTATCCTTTCTAGTGCTCTATATAAGCCTTTCTTGGTTCCGTTTCATTGATGATATCGACATTAAATGGACTAAAAGTGAAGAACATCTTCATGCTTTCATACAACACTGCAATGATTTCCATCCTAGTATAAAATTTACATTTGAAATATCATCGGAAAAAATGTCATTTTTAGATACTACAACAACTCTAAAAAACGGAACCATGACAATGGACCTCTACACAAAGAAAACAGACAAACATCTATTTTTATCACCAAAAAGCTGTCATCCAAAGCATGTGACACGTGGAATTCCGTACAGCCAGGGTCTTCAAATTCGACGAATTTGTTCCACTGAAGCTACAATCAATCACAGAATAGGTGAATTAAGCAAACATCTAAAAGCTCGGGGCTACAACAGCAAGTCATTAAAAAAATCATTTGATAAAGTACGAACTATTGACCGAACAAGCCTCTTTCGTTACAGAAAAGGACAAATTATTGAGAACCCAGCTTGTTGTCACTTACCATCCTGACCTGAGAAAATTAAGTGCCATTGTCAACAGATATTGGACTCTGGTTGAAAAAGATCCAAGTTTATGCAAAATTCTCCCTTGTCCCCTGTTGTTTCATTTAAAAGACTTAAAAACTTGAAAGATATTCTTGTGTCATCAGTTTCAAAGAAACCACAAACATCAGAACAAGGTTCTTATATCCCTTGTAGAATTAAAAGGTGCCTTTGTTTCAAAGCTGCTGATACTAACACTAGTTTCAGTAGCTCTGTTACCGGAGAGCAATTTAAAAATATTTACAGATTCCAACTGCAAATAAAAAAAATTAATATATATTCTATCATGCGGGGCTTGCAAAATCTAGTACGTAGGAGAGACTGAAGATCATTTCAATCTGAGATTCCTTTTACAGAAACAACAGAAATTGTCCGCTCACACGACATTTGAGAAACTCTGGACACTCCTTCGATGATATAAGATTCCAAATCATCGAAGTCAATTCTAACTTGGACAAGGAGACAAGAAGAAAAAAGGAAAAATTTTGGATGTACCAGCTAAAAACGCTAGAACCTGATGGACTTCATGAAAAAAATTCAAAAGCGTATTCTAGATGAAAAACAAGTAGCCACAAATATTTTTTTTCAAAGACTCTGATTCTGAGTTGATTTGATTGTTTGCCTGAAGATAAAAAATTGAAAATTAAATTTTTGTTGGTTTGTGTATTTGATATATTTTTGTGACAGTAATAGACTGAATTATACATCTTATTTCAGTAAATGTGTCTGATGAAGGGAAATATATATCCTTTACCAATGAACTTTTAAAATTTCGCCCTTGATTTATGTGAATCCCAACAGAAGTTTTAAATCTCGACATAAACTAATGGACCAATTTCTGCGCTAGATTTCCTATCAGGAAGGAGAAATGCTTCTATCAATCCAGTGAAGTTGTCTCAAACTACTAGAATAACCCTATCGCGATATAAAATCAAAAGCACAACCATATCAAGTGGGTATCCAGATATGTAAGTTTGTAAAGCTACTTTAACTTTTTAAGCTGGATTTTGTTCCTGTTGAAGACTGAACGCTTGAAAATCAATTTTAATCGTAAATACGAACATGCGCAGCATATAAACTCCCAATTACTTTTTTCCTCAAGATTCTGGGACAAGCAATTTGAATAAACATCTTGTTGACTGAGAAGCTACAGTTTTTCCTTTTTAAATAAATTTAAGTTCAACCAATATTTTCTGGTAGAAGGGGTAAATGAAGCAATATCATCTCTGTTTATTAAGTTTTGCTATCCATATTATGAATCCGTTACTGTTTATTTTCAATAGGAAATAAATTAGATACGACCTATGAAACCTATTAGTTCATTCAAAGGTTTTCAAAAGAACCCAATTCATAAAATTTTAAAAACCTTGATAAAGAAGTTGTAGGTTGCCTTTTTGTTTCGTTTTTATTCAAATGATGATATTTCCTTTTTTCCAATAAATTTGTATTTATGTAGGTCAAAGGTCGTCCTCAAGATATTAAATATACTTTCAGTCCGTTATCGAGACCTAAACGTATAAAAAAATCTTCAATGATAGGGACTGTATTGTGCTTTAATTTATAAGAAGTGCAACCAGCCACGGATAGTATGCCTTCCTTCATTACGAACAAAGTTGGACTCAGAATTTTCAAGTAGAATGAAAAAAAACTATTATTCATACAAAGTTAGAGAATGTATATCCTATGCATGGAAATTAGAGACCCGAAAATTTTGTCATGAAAAGGAAGCCTAAAGAATGTTATTTTCTACTTTTACTTGCACACTTGTACTATAATGATCTATAATATGTTTCATTCATCAAATGAAAATTGTAATAAACTAATATTTTTTCCTGATCGCGTAGACATTTACATGTAGGTGAACACTATGAATGTATTTGCTCCGTGTCTTATATTATCCGTTTTTATCTTTTCTTTCCCAACTAATTTGTCTTGCCTATTTCTCAGTTACCTTTGCAGCGATCTAAATAAAAATTTTACATTAAAATTGTCTTGTGCAATCAAGACATGAAAGAGGTAGGGCGCTTATAGCGATGATTTTGTTCACCACTAGGGTCATTTTCTAAAGTTGTCATAAAATTTTGAAATTTTGTATATTAACAGACACAAAATACTGGGGCTTTGAAAAGATGTTAAAATAATGAAGTACGATGCTGGGAAAGTAATTTTTTAAGTCTTTGAAAAAGACCGAAAATGCATTTTTGCATTTTTTAGCCAATTTTCCGACCTTTGAAATGGAAATCCCCCAAGAAGGACCCACAGAACCAATTAAAAATCAAAGGTTTTTACGCAGGACAGTAGTTGATATGGGAAAAAGCCGCAGATTTTCAAAAAACGTTTTTTGAAAATCTGCGGCTTTTTCCCATATCAACTACTATCTACGGGACTAACGAAAATAAGCAAACATGTAAGTTTTGTTATTCACTACAGTTGAGACGGGTAAAACGGGCTAGATTCTTAGTTCACTCACATTTTTTATGTTGCTTGCGGTTTAAGCATCTCATAAGTAAAACAAAAATCTTATAGGTTTTACTCTTTTTCCAACGCTCAAGACTCTTGTTTAACCTGTTTAAGACACTGCTTATAAACTCTATCATTTTTATATAAGAAATAAAAATAATAATCCAGTAATAAAAAATGTTTAGAGGAACACAGTTCT
>MJUU01011020.1:5633-16352 GCA_002080025.1 Modiolus philippinarum
ACACACATTAATTATGTTTACCTGTAAATCAGATGACTGTGAAAATAGGGGATTCCCCATTTTACCTGTGTATACAATCTTCGAAGATCTTAAGTGCAGCAAGTTTTATGTTTAATCATAAGTTTTATTGAAGTAAGAACAACAAATCAATAAAGAAGAAACACAATTTCTTGTAGTAAATATTTTATTTCAGCAAATAACAGCAGTTGGACATTCATACATGTGATCTGTGTCACTGCCAAACATCCGGTATCGATCTGTTCCAAAAATACACTTGTCAGTATTATGCAAATGTCAAAATTTTATCCTTTTGTTTTTGCAATAAACCTCTCTGTTTTGCTTATAAACGAAACTTTCATGCATTTTTAGCAAATTTTCTTTTGCTAATAAGCGAATTTTGCCATTAACTGCTTTGCAATTAACAGGAGAATTTAACGTTATTTGAATGGAAAATGGATCGGTGTTTTGATTTCTTTTGCAATTAACCGAATTTTGCGATTATCAGGTTTGCGATTAAGTGGAATCCACTGTATTACTACAGTAGCACCTCAACAGCACCTCGATGGGCACTCGACAAATCCAAACTGAACGGTACATATATACTACTAAAATGCCAGAAAGGTTTTCCTTTGTTTTTGCTTTCCTGAGAGAACATATTCCTTCTAGAGAAAATATGTGATCCTCTGTTCTTCGTCCATCCGTCCGTCTGTCCCCCGAAGGTTTCCGACTGATAACCTGTGAATGAAATAACATAAGATCTTCAATCTTGGTATGTAACTTGTTTACCACAAAACTCAGGCCAAGTTCGATTTGGGGTTCAGAGGTCCAAGGGGTTCTGGAGTTATGCCCCTTTTAACTTTGAAATTTTTTCAAATTTTAGGGTTTCCGACTGATAACTTGTGAATGAAATAATATTTTTTCTTCAAACTTGGTATGTAACTTGTTAACCACAAAACACAGGCCAAGTTGGAATTCGGGTTCTGAGGTTCAAGGGGTTCTGGAGTTATGCCCCTTTAAACTTTGAAATTTTGCAAATTATAGGGTTTCCGACTCATAACTTGTGAATGAAATGACATACTGTCCTCTAATTTGGTATGTAAGTTGTTTGCCATAAAACACAGGCCAAGTATAATTTTGGGTTCAGAAGTACACAGGGATCTAGAGTTTTGTGAAATATGGCGGGGTATCATGTAATGCACCATTACTATTTTTTACAAAGCAAGAAAGTCAAATGTTGAATTTTGATAGTGCATCAGATGAGAAATTTTCAAATGAACAAATACACCATAACTGATTGTTCTAGATTATGATTTCAAACTTTGAGATATAAGAATATGAAAATAAAAAAGGTTTGGCTTTATCTTAAAAAAATATCACAGTATTTTGCTTTGTTCAAAGATGTTTTTTTGAAATGAATAGTGATGGTTCAATGACTAAGTCCAGGACCATTGTATTTTCAAGTTTTTCTTTAAAATGTGTAAACATTATTATTTGTAACACAGTATGATGATAACAGAAGTTTGAAGATATGCTGTTTTTTTTCTATCATTACATAGTACATAGCCTACAAGATACAGCTAGAGATCAAGCAGTTTGAAGTGACATTAAGTAGTAACAGAAGACAAATACTGAAGGCTTCTCTGTCTGAAATGTTAACTTCATATGAAAACAGACCAGAGGGTAAAGGTGTCAGGTAAATCATTACAGTACAGTGTAACCTATCTTTACCAAACACCCATGGAATGTATGGTTTTGTTGAATCCCAATGAAACGTACCACGTTTCAGGCATAAATTTTATCATCCGACATCACGTTATGGTGGAAAATATTTTCAAATTAATTATTCCTTTTGCATTTTGTGAGCAAAATACATATCTTTAAACAAAACGTTTGGTTCAGAGTAACTAATTATTCTTGAAATAGATCCATGGGGCACAGAACTAGTCCTATAAAAAAAGTATCTCAAATTTTGGCATGTCCTACAGATTTACCTTAGAATTTACAGAAATTCTGCTTACTGTTTTACAAAATTGACATAATTCAGAACATAAAACCAAAAAGATACCAGATAAAGCTATTTTGTAGAAGGGTAATGATACAATATTTTAATTGGATATCAAAGGGAGATAATTACAGAAAATCCATGTCAAATTTGGTGATGCTTAAAAGGAGCCATTTTTATATGACCGCAAAAAGGCTACGATTTTCGGCTGTAACTTTTGATTTACTCAACATAAAATTATACTAAAAAAATAGCCGAAAAGCTGATTTATCGTATATTTACAACATTAAATTTTCATTCACACAACAATGAAATCCTACTTAAAAATGGGTAATAAATGCACCAGGGGTTGTTTTCTTGTGTATAGAGGTCGTAAAATTATCGAGAAACCTTCCAATAAACAAATGACAGTTATCGATGATTAATGAGCGTCAGAACAATGAAAATCAAGAAAATTGGCTAACTTTAACTCATTAATTTACCTATCAAATTACATCCTACCATTACAAAATTTTATCAGTATGAAGCTCTTTGTATTGGGTTTATAGTCATATATAATTTATGCAGGAAATATTTTTAACAGTGCTGATAAATTTTGACTGATGTGACCACGCTTATGCAATTTTTAGAAATAAATTTTTGAGTTCAAACACTAAACTTTTCCCTGTGTATTTTACAACTAAATTTTCAACTAAATTTAAAGAAAAATATACCATGATTCGCATCAAAGTTTCATCTTGCAAATAATATAAATTTTGTAGCATTAAATCTTTTGGGGAAAATAGAAAGTGTACTGAAAAAAACGTCATGAAGTGTAAAATTTCGCAGTATATTTATAAAAAATTCAAAATTATCCAAGTTTAAGAGCAAAGTTTGTGTACTTTGGAATAAATTTATTTTACAAAAAATATACTATGATTTTCAGCAATCTTTTTTCTATAAAATGGTGTTCTTTGTATTAAAATCGGTGGAAAAATGAAGCTGTAAAGTGTACTAAAACTTTCCTATGTTTCAACAGAGAAATGCTAAAAAATGCAACAATTTACAGGTAAATCTACCGAGACACTGAAATTGTAAGAAATGTGAATGTTTCAAATCCCTGTTATATTAGTCCCAGATTAGATCCATATTTCAATAACTGTAAGTGGTAGGTCAATGATATTTGGTATATAGGTTGGTCTTGAGTAGTACATGTCAGTCTGGCATACGACTTTTGTCCTTGACCTCAATTTCACGGTCTAGTGACCACGTTAAGTTTCTCTGATTAGATCCATATTTCAATATCTGTTTGTGGTAGGTCAATGATATTTGGTATATAGGTTGGTCTTGAGTAGTACATGTCAGTCTGGCATACGACTTTTGTCCTTGACCTCAGTTTCATGGTCTAGTGACCATGTTAAGTTTCTCTGATTAGATCCATATCTCAATAACTGTAAATGGTAGGTCAATGATATTTGGTATATAGGTTGGTCTTGAGTAGTACATGTCAGTCTGGCATATATCTTTTGTCCCTGACCTCAATTTCACATTCTAGTGACCATGTTAAGTTTCTCTGATTAGATCCATATCTCAATAGCTGTAAGTGGTAGGTCAATAATATTTGGTATGTAGGTTGGTCTTGAGTAGTACATGTCAGTCTGGCATAAGGCTTTTGTCTGTGACCTCAATTTCATGATCCAATGAACATATTAAGTTTTTGTGCTTAGTTTAGTTTCTCAGTAACTATAAGTGTTAGGTCAATGATATATGGTTTGTGGGTTGGTCTTAGGTAGTACATGACAATCTGCTATATGGCTTTTGTCCTTGACCTCAATTTCACAGTCTAGTGAGCATGTTAAGATTTTGGGATTAGGTCATTTTCTCAGTAACTTTAAGTGATAGGTCAATGATATTTGGTATATAGGTTGGTCTAAGTGGGTAGTACATGACAGTCTGCTATATTGCTTTTGTCTGTGACCTCATTTTCACGGTTCAGTGAGCATGTTGAGTTTTCAAGTATCTATTAATGTATGGTCAATAATATTTGGTATGTGGGTTTGTCTTAGATGGAACATGACATCCTGCTATTTGGCTTTAGCCCTTGACCTCATTTTCACGGTCTAGTGAACATGTTTGGTTCTCCAGTATCTATATCAGTGGTAGGTCACTGTTATTTGGCATTTTGGTTTTTGGTTATATATAACAGTTTGCTATATTGCTTTTGTCAGCCAACATGTTAAGTTTTCTGAATTAGTCAGTTAGAGTTTTCACATCTGTTTTGTGACCAAGTAGGGACGGGCGAGACATCAATTTGAGTCCACACTTGTTATTTTCCCTAGTTTGTATCCAGCTAATTACTGGGTCTATGTCCATACTTACTTTAAAACTAAAATTACACTTGTTCAAATTTTTAAAAATCTAACCTGACATAGTACCCAGAAAATTGAACAAGTAATGTATGGTGACACCCTCTACATGAAATCAGTTGTCATTAGTGGCAACGAAACATATGGAAATGGCAGTATGACATTGAATTTAGTGCATTTTGGTTGAAATTCTACATCATAATAATTAGTTAACCAGAACCTTTGTTTTGTGCAGACAGTTGTGAGGATTACACAAGATGGCCTTGCAGCATGTTTGATTAAGGCAAGTTTCTGGTTTAGTCAGGTTTCATTTTAGAAAGGTTATTAACACTACTTATGATGCATGTGATAATGTTTTGATTTTTTACTATATATTGAAATTTCTATTCCTGACCACATTTTATTTCAGGTCAATTAAAATTTACCACTTGTTCATTTTCATTACTCCAAGTATTAATAATCCAAATGGCCAGTCAGCATAGAATTGACTATAATCAATTACAGATATTATTATAGTGAAATATTTTCAACAACTTTGCTCCCAGTTAACACTGCTACTGTGCACTAAACTGAAATAAACCTTCAAAAATGAAAAGTCACATGTACATTGCATGTTATTGTGTTGATGCTTTGCATCAGCTGGTTTAAAGAGTTTATGGAAATTCTTTTAATACTTTGTCTGAAAGAGGGAAAGACATGGAGGAGTAAATGGCTTAAGAAGCATTACGCTATATCTGAATTTACCCCTGCCCAATGTAGTGCGGTTACAAACTTTTGTGCTAGATACATGTATATCCCCATTAATTACATGTAACTTCTACACAAATGCTTTTTCTTTTAGTTTAGGAATTTAATTTTTTACACAAACCTTGGACCTATTTAAAAAATTTTCTTAAATTTTACTGTGTCAAAAAAAAAAGGCAAACCATTTTTGTTGATAGTTTGAATGCAGAAATAATGAACATTAATTAATCATTTTAATCTCTTATTTAAGGATTTTAAGCAAGACAGAAGGATTTAAGATAGAAGGTGCCACACAAGGGTTTAAACCTTTCACAGTTCTCACTTCAAATGGAGGACTTTATAGTAAGTAGATTTAATATTGAGGATACCTTGTAAGAAGACTTCAGCTATACAATACAGGACTTATTAGTCGTGTTTGTCACTGGAAAAATTCTACTATTATATGAAAAAATCAATACATCAATACATGGAGAGAGAATCGCTAATTAATGAACACTGTTGAGCTAAGGGCGATTTATATTTCGTAGTGGTTTGGGTTTATTGTTTTTCGTCGATTAAAATATAGGGAAGAATTGTTATGTAGGAAAAATTGTAAGTACACTTCAATTTTATAAATAGTTTGTTTTTTTAGCTCACCTGGCTATGCCAGGGTGAGCTTTTGCCATCACTTGGCGTCCGTTGTCCGTCCGTCCATCTGTCGTAAACTTTTCATTCAAAGATCTTCTCTGAAACCATTGGGAATTGGAACCAAACTTAGTCACAATACCCCTTTGATGGTCCCCTTTAAAACTTGTATCCGTCAGGTCTGTACCTCATCCAAGATGGCCGCCAGCGGGGAACATATTTTTAACATTGTGCCCTATGGCAAAAACATTCAAAGGTCTTCTTCTCAGATACTGCCAGTCCAATTATAACAGAACTTGGGCACGATGGTCCTTAGATGGTCCCTTCCAAAAAAGGTATCCATCAGGTCCGTACCTCATCCAAGATGGCGGGTAGCAGGGAACATAGTTTTAACATTGGACCCTTTGGAAAATACATTCAAAGATTTTCTTCTCAAAAACTACTAGTCAAGTTAGAACTATACTTAGTCACAATGATCCTTAGATGGTCCCTTTCAAAAAAGTATCCAGCAGATCCTTACCTCATGTAAGNGCTCTTACGTTTTTTTTTCATCAGTAAGTGATCAAAAGGGTTGAATTTTTCCTTTTTTTGTTCCTAGCTAATAACTGTGTCAAGCTTCTTTTTGTGTCCATCGTATTATTGTGTCAAGCTCTTTACTGTGTCCACAGTCACTTTAAACTACTTTTATTGAAATTTCAGTGTTCGACATGCTGCGGTCGTATCATGCTGCGCTCGGTGTAGCCCTTTATTAGCTCACCTGGCCATGCAAGGGTGAGCTTTTGCCATCACTTGGCGTCTGTTGTCCATCCGTCCATCTGTTGAAACCATTGGGAATTGGAACCAAACTTAGTCTCAATAGTCCTTGGATGGTCCCCTTTAAAAATTGTATCTGTCAGGTCTGTACCTCATCCAAGATGGCCGCCAGCGGGGAACATATTTTTAACATTGTGCCCTATGGCAAAAACATTCAAAGGGCTTCTTCTCAGATACTGCCAGTCCAATTATAACAAAACTTAGGCACAATGGTCCTTAGATGGTCCCTTCCAAAAAAGGTATCCATCAGGTCCGTACCTCATCCAAGATGGCGGGTAGCAGGGGACATAGTTTTAACATTGGACCCTATGGAAAATACATTCAAAGATTTTCTTCTCAAAAACTACTAGTCAAGTTAGAACTATACTTAGTCACAATGATCCTTAGATGGTCCCTTTCAAAAAAGTATCCAGCAGATCCTTACCTCATGTAAGATGGCTGCCAGCTGGAACATAGTTTTAACATTGGACCCTATGGAAAATACATTCAAAGATCTTCTCAGAAACTACCAGTCCAATTATAACCAAACTTAGGTGCAATGGTCCTTAGATGGTCCCTTCCAAAAAGGTATCTGGCAGGTCTTTACCTCATCCAAGGTGGCCTCCAGCGGGGAACATAATTTTAACATTAGACCCTATTGAAATGCCAATCAAAGATCTTTTTCTCAGAAACTAACAGTCCAATTATAACAAAACTTAGGCACAATTGTCCTTAGACGGTTCCTCTCAAAAAAAGGTATCCATCAGGTCCATACCTCATCCAAGATGGCCACCAGTGGGGAATATAGTTTTAACATCTGACCCTTTGGAAAAGACATTCAAAGATCTTCTTCTCAGAAACTATGAGTCCAATTATAACCAAACTTAGGCACAATGGTCCTTAGATGGTCCCATTTAAAAAGGTATCGGATAGGTCCGTACCTCATCCAAGATGGCTGCTGGCAGTGAACAGTTTTAACATTGGACCCTATGTATTTTAAGGGAAACTCCAGTCCAAATTTTATTTGAATTATGGTCTGATGTTGGTTGTAATGGATGGTGGAGCTCTCAGTTGCCATGGAAACCAGAAAATTTTAGTAAAAAGTAGTAGATATTTTATTTTTGATTTCAGGAATATGTGTAAGCTAGATTACAAAGGAACCCCTGCCCAAATTTTTTAAAGGGGGACTCTAAATGTTTTAATTTCAGCAAGATGTATTACCTTGATTGTAAGGGGAACCCCTGTGCAAATTTTTTTTTGAATGGTGTTCTGATATGGGTTGAAATGGATGGTTGAGCTTTTGGTTGTGATGGAAACCAAACATGAAAACTGAAATTTTAGAAAAAAAAGTATTCTGCTAAATTTTATATTTGTTTTCAGAAATATGAAAGCACTAGTTAATAAGGAGAACCCCTGCCCAAATATTTTTTGAAAGGGGCTTGTAATGTTTTGATTTAAGCAATAATAATTACCTAGATTATAAGGGAAACCTGTGCACAAATTATTTTTGAAAGGTGGTCTGAAATGGGTCGAAATGGATAACCCATTCAAACCCATTCAAAGATCCTTTCTGAAACAACTTGAACAATTAGAACACAATGATACTTTGATAGTTCCTACCAATAAAAGTATCCAGGAGGACCACACCTCATCCAATATGGCTGTCAGCATTAAGATAGTTTATATTGGATTAAGGTCTCTTAAACCACTAATTCAATCACAAAAGTCCTCTGTGGCCCCCTTCAAATTTGTGTTTCGCATCTCTCCATTTACCCTTGGCCGTCCGTCCGTCTGTACGAATAAAAACACAACTATTGATGTTTTTCAGACACATTGCAACCAAATTCCAACTACTTCAATGGAATCTAACTGAACACACACACACATCTTTTGAAATATTCAAAATGGCTGAAAATTCAAAGTGCTTCAAATTGGATGAAACTTTACAGGAAGGTTGTCTAGTACCCATAGAAATGATTTTTGGTCTAGAATTTAAAAAATGGCTCCCGTTGCCATGGCAACTGAAAAAAGGCAGAAAAATTTAAAGTGCATCAAATTAGATTAAACTTTACAGGAAGGTTGCCTAACATCAATAGAAATTATTTTGGTTCTCAGAATTTTCTGAATGGCTGCCATTGCTATGGAAACTGGAATAGGCGAGAAAATCCAAAGTGTCATAAAATGGATGAAACTTAAAAGAAAGGTTGCCTTATATCCATAGAGATGCTTTTTGGGGCTCAGAATTTCACTAGTATATTTTGTGGAAAAAGTGGGGAGGTTTATCGTTGTGTCCATATTTGTACTGTGTCAACACATGTGTTGTGTCCATGCACACTTAAATTTGTACCTGCCAGATTGATTCAGGGGTCAGATAGCGGGGGCATAATTGGTTGCCATTAGGTGACAACTCTAGTTTTGGTTTGAATCCTTCTGAGTAGAAATAGGATTGGAATATACGATCAGTGGGCATTTTTTAAAACCATGGATTCCTACTTGAGTATTAGAATTTAAAAGTGAATTCTTCAAAAGTATATTCTTATTTGTACTTTCAGCAACAGACAAGCAGATGTTTACACTAGACTACTTTTTGAACCCTTTGATGTACAAAGCTGACCAGGCACTTATATTAAATGTCAGGCCTGTGGAAATTTATTATGATCAGGTAAGACTTCTCATAAACGTATTGAAGAGTTGTATGTAGGAATCAATCTGTCTGTCTGATTGTCTGAACACACTTTCTGCAAGCGCAAATCATCTTAAAAACCAGTCAAAGAAATTAGGAATAAAGGTGTACTGGACATTCGGTCCTGTGAAAATTAAATTCACCGGACCGAATCAAAATTCACTGGTCCGACAAATGCAGATGGCAACGCTGGCTGCCGCACCACCCATAGCTTGGCGCCCTATGTGGCCGCTGCATTTTTTTACTTTCAGAAACACCATTTTTTCCCCAAGTGTTTTTTTCTTTTGAAGATTTTTTTCATTTCTAAATTGTAGTTTTCCATTTAAATTGGAATTAAGAGATGAAAAATTACATACACAGTCATTTCCATTTTGGAACTGCCCTCTAAAGGTTCATCAAAATAGACAGGTAAACAGTTTGAGACGACCCCTTGTACGTTCACAGGTTCAACAATGACAAACTCACGGTCCTTGAGCCAAAAACAAATCTTGAAAGATTGTTTTCTATTGGATGTTTATAGAAATGAAAAAAATGCATGGGTGTTCTGCGGAACACATGTGTCGTCTGCGCTACATATACATGTATAAAGAATTCCTGTTTTGTTATATAATGACAATGTCCAATGATAATCAGAAAAAAATCTAAATTAAAGGAAAATCAAAATGCATGGGCTCGTCTACAATATATATTAAAGCATTCTGCAAGTTTGGTTGGAAAGTACCAAGTGGTTCTAAGGAGTTGCGGATAATGGAGGCATACCCTTATGACTCCAATAAGCTTAAATGACAAAGTTCAAACATAGCTATAAAATCTGAAAAAAAATCAAAATTAATCAAAAACTAAATACATGGTGCACATCTGCAATATATATTGAAGCATTCCTGCAAGTTTGGATGGAAAGGACCAAGCAATGTAGGAGGAGTTGTGGATAATGGATGTAAACCCTTTAACCCCAATAAGCTAAAATGACAAAGTCCAAATATAGCTTCAAAATCTGGAAAAACATAAATAAAGAAAAACTAAATGCATGGTGCACATCTACAATACATACTGAAGCATTCTTGCAAGTTTCACTGGAAAGTACTCAGTGGTTGAGGAGGAGATGCCGATAATGGCTAAAATTTTGGAGCCATACAGACAAACAGACGGACAGACAGACGCAAGGCCACAGATAGTGATCCCTAGGGATCGACACAAAAAATGCACCTCTCTTTACAGTGGGGTGCTCTATCAATGTGCTTTGGACATTTTCAGCTGGTTGTTAAATGTTTTTGGTGTTTAACTGTTTTGGACAATTTGATGTTTTCTGTTCTGTTAAAGTTTTACTTTGTGTGAAAGTAATGTTTGCCTTTATCAAAAAAGTGCCGTCAGTGAAAGTTTAGACTTCAAAAATTTGTCCCAGTTTTGCTGTGCTCACATGGAAAATCTCGCCAAAATTGTGGCATCTTATTGCATTATTTGTTGAATATTGTATGCAACAGTTACATTCTACGTACTCTATCATTTATTAATTCCTTAACTTGTACCAT
>MJUU01011020.1:17730-28816 GCA_002080025.1 Modiolus philippinarum
AACTGTTTTGGACAATTTGATGTTTTCTGTTCTGTTAAAGTTTTAGTTTGTGTGAAAGTAATGTTTGCCTTTATCAAAAAAGTGCCGTCAGTGAAAGTTTAGACTTCAACAATTTGTCCCAGTTTTGCTGTGCTCACATGGAAAATCTCGCCAAAATTGTGGCATCTTATTGCATTTTTTGTTGAATATTGTACTCAACAGTTACATTCTATGTACTCTATCATTTATTAATTCCTTAACTTGTACCATGACAGGTATTTCTAAGGACAGCCGCCAACTCTTGATACCTAGAAACGACAGTATTTCCATCAGGTCAATGTCTTTCTCGGCAGTGGATTGAGGGTCTATGTTCACCATGAATCAATGGACAAATAACCTTGTGTCCTCTGTGTTGTTTAAGCAAAGGTCTCTCTGATTGCCAGCTTGGCAATAATTTCACTTTCTTGACACTTAACGTATATGTTTTCTGGCTAATATTGCTTCCGCAAATGATTTATAGTTGACACGCCATTTTGAGAAAACTTCCGAGAACTAACTTCCGGTTTATATGTATTGAAAACGAAGCATCCTGAGAAGTTCGAAAGTTATCACGTCATTTGTTGATGTTGTTGGTCATTGACAGGGGTCATTGATCACATTTATTGATGTTATAAACACGATGATTTAGTAATAAATGTGTATGAATCCATTCCAATGATAAAGGTCAGAAACATTTTGAAAAAGTTTTAATGACAATCAAAAAATGTTTGATTTCTAAAATATTTTTTTCACCGGACATTTGGACCCGTGGTGACGAGCAATTCACCAGTCCACTCAAAAAATTGCCGGTCTAGGATCAGCAGACCGGTGCTAATTTCCACCACTGAAAAACATGAAGGATTGTGATGAATCTTTACAAAATGGAAGGACAATGTAGGAATATATTATTAGTCTGACATAAGACAATTGAC
Organism: Modiolus philippinarum; assembly: GCA_002080025.1. Lineage (NCBI taxonomy): Eukaryota > Metazoa > Mollusca > Bivalvia > Mytilida > Modiolidae > Modiolus > Modiolus philippinarum. The sequence goes on from MJUU01011020.1 coordinate 18,681, forward strand.
TTTGACTTTTCATTGATTCTTTTTACAAAGATTGCCATGTAAGCACAACTGAAAAGGTTTTTATGAAAATTTACACAAAGGAAGGTCATTGTATGCAAATAATCATAAAGAATATACATGTAATTATTGTCTTAACCACAAAGGGGAGATAATTTGATTCTTCATTAATTTTTTTTAGTTCACCTCAACGAAGTTGAGGATGACTGTTGGAGTACCCCCCGGCGTCCGCGTCTGCGTCCATGTCTGCGTCCACGTCTTCGTTTGCGTCTGTGTTCGCATTTAGGTATATATCTTAGTAACTATGCAGGGTAGGGTCATCAAACTTTGCATGCAGGTGCATCTTGGGCTATCTCACAGACTCCAAGAAAATTAGCTCTCTCTGACCTATATTTTCCGCTTGAGTGGTTTGCATTTAAATTTACATCAAAGGTCATATCTGAGTAACTATACATAATGTGATCATCTAACTGTGCATATGCATGCATCTCTAATGGTAGGTGAGCATCCAGGCAAAATTGGGTCACTTTGACCTACATTTTCCGCTTGAGTGACTTACATTCAAGTTTACGTCCAAGTTCAGATGTCAGTCACTGTATATGGTAGGATCATCTAACCTTCCACATGCATGCATCTTTGATGGTAGGTCAGCATCCAGGCAAAATTGGGTCACTATGACCTACATGTATATTTTCAGCTTCAGTGACTTACATTCAAGTTTACTTTCAAGTTCAGATCTCAGTCACTGCGTATGGTATTATCATCTAACCTTGCATGAACATGCATCTCAGATGGTAGGACAGCATCGAGGCAAAATTCGGTCACTTTGACCTACATTTTCCGCTTGAGTGACTTACATTCAAGTTTATGTCCGAGTTCAGATCTCAGTCCCTGTACAAGGTTGGATCATCTAACCTTGCACATGCATGCATCTCTGATAGTAGGTCAGCATCCAGGCAAAATTGGGTCACTATGACCTATATTTTCCGCTTGAGTAACTTACATTCAAGTTTACGTCCGAGTTCAGATCTCATGCTCTGTACATGATAGGATCATCTAACCTTGCATGAGCATTCATCTCTGATGGTAGGTCTGCATCCAGGCAAAATTGGGTCACTTTAACCTACATTTTTTGCTTGAGTGACCTACATTCAAGTTTATGTCGGAGTTCAGATCTCAATCACTGTACATGGTAGGATCATCAAATGTTGCACATGCATGCATCTCTGATGTTAGGTCAGCATCCAGACAAAATTAGGTCACTTTGACTTATATTTTCCGCTTGAGTAACTTACATTCAAGTTTACATCTGAGTTCAGATCTCAGTCACTGTACATGGTAGGATCTTCTAACCTTGCATATGCATAAGTCTCTGATTGTAGGTCAGCATCCAGGCAAAAGTAGGTCAATTTGACCTATATATTCTGCTTGACCGACTTAAATTCAAGTTTACATCCAAGTTCAGATCTCAGTCACTGTACAGGGTAGGATCATCTTACCTTGCATGTGCATGCATCTTTGGTAGTATGTCAGCATCCAGGCAAAATTGGGTTGCTGTGACAATGTGCCATAAGGAGGCGAACTTTGTAATCGTTGATTACCTATGTTTATATTTTATTCAATAGCCAGTTTGAAGACCTTATTAATATAGTATTATTGCGTAATGTTTTTAGCTTTTGCCATCACTTTGCGTCTGTCGTCCGTCTGGCGTCCGTTGTCTGTCTGTCTGTCTGTCGTTAGCTCACTTTTAAAAATCTTCTCCTCTGAAATTACTGGAGGGATTTGTTTGAAACTTTATATTAATCATCTATGACATGTCCTGTACAAACATTCCTCATTTTATTATGATCCAATGAAAAACATGGCCACCGGTGCTAAAAATAGAACCTAGGGGTAAATTGCAGTTTTTAGCCAATAACTCAAAAACCGATGCAGATATCAAAAATCTGACTAGAGTAAAATTGTTCAGAATGCCGAGATCTATCTGCTCTGCAATTTTGAAGAAAATTGGAAAACCCGTCTGAGAGTTATAGCCCTTTTTCCGTAAATTTTTCAAAATTTGTGCATTTTTTATTTTTTATTTCAAAAACTGTAACAGATAGAGGTGAAGTGTATATTAAAAAAATGTTCAGCATATCAAGATCTACATACTCTGAAATTTTGAAGAAAATCCAAAGGCCTGTGTATGATTTATTGGCCGTTTTTCACCATTTTTTTTTTCCAATGCCATATGGTTATGGGTTATTTCCCTTTAAATTCTGTGTTCAAATCTTCTTTAGTTAACTTTTCTCTTTTAAGGTTTAGAGAAATTCCCTACTATCACTTCATTAAAAAAATTATTTCTTCCATAATTAAGAGCAAAAACAGTGTTTTTGTGCAAATTTCTGCAATTTTTTGCAAAAATACTTTCTTAATCTTTACCTTATTTCATGTCATAATGATTTTCCTATATAAACATATTGTGTATATTATTGGGACTTTAGTGCCGAATCATTATAAAACTCTGCTAACATGCATGTAGAAGTAGTTTATCAGCTTCATAGACAATATTAGTAAATAAAGCCTTTAGTGAGCAGTTGATGAAATTAACCTGAATGGATTTGAATGGAACTTGGCATTAATGATGCTTATGGTTAGACTCTACTAAATGACCAATCAGCTGCTGGCATAGTCAAAAATAGTACTTATATAAACAAAGCCATGCTACTTTCGCTTTGGATATAACTGTCAATATTGACAATATCCGAGTTCTTAAACACTCTTGTGAAACACTTCCGGATTGACAAGCATTTTGAATCAGCCTGCCTCATTGCATGAGAAAAATACAGTTAAATGAGGCGATAGAAATTTCTTATTAGACTTTAAAGTTGGGTCATCGTTTGGATATGTTACTTGGCAGACGTGCCACTTTGAGAAAATCATATCACCGCATAAAGTGAACTTCAGGTAATTATGAAAATTCACAAAACGTTATAATGGCCGCCTATGGAAAATATTTAGTGGAGTCTGACCTTATGAGGTGCTGACTATAATATATATATGTATTATGACTTTTATGCCTAAATGTCATCCAACATGGCCATCTGCAGGGAACTTAATTTATTACTCGACTGTATGGAAAGAGCATACAAAGAATTTTTTATCTGAAACAACTTGGCTAGTCACAATGTATCTTAGATGGTCCCCTTCAAAACAGATGTCCTTCAAGTCTGCACCTTATGCAAATTGGCTACCAATGGGAAACAAAGTTTAATATAGGAGTACATTCAAAGATCTTCTTCTTTAAAACCATTTGGCCTGTTGTAAATAAACTTTGGCACAATACTTAATTTTCTTTAAAATTGTGTCCTGCAGATCCATCCCTTATCCAAGATGGCTTGCAATAGGGAAAATAGTTAAATTAAAGTCATATAACATAAATGTTTAGTTACATAGTTTGAAAATGAGACCCTTTAACACATAAGTTGATTTGAAGTTATGTATTGGCCGTGGTCCAGGTGAGCGATACAGGCTCATGAGAGCCTCTTGTTCATATTGGCATTGTTATAGATCTGAGGTAAGCCATATTGGCCTAAAGCTCAAGCAGAAGGCCAATGTGACTTACCTTGGATACCTTTATTAATTAACTTCATTTCTCTAATGATATGTCAAGTTTAAACCGTTTTTGACCCGTTAGATAAATTTTCTTTATTCAACGTATGTTGAATAAAGCCCCGTGCTATTTCCCGCCGAATCTATTCGGAATACAATTCTTGGTGTTTATCATTGACCATTAGAGAAAAAGATTACACCACTTTATCCCGTTTATTACCATATTTTATCCACTCTCGATAGTTAAATTTAAAAATTTTAAAATGCTCGGCAAGCCTCGCAATTAAAATTTTAAAATTTAACTATCTCTAGTGGATAAAATATGGTAATGAACGGGATTTTGTGGTGTAATCTATATTTTCATGAATTATATCAATTGCTTTCAAGTATAACTTCTTATTTTAAAAGATCTTCCATCCAGTAAAGGATGACAGCAGATGACAATTTATGCACAACAGGCTTATTTTAATGCTTTCATAACGTGAGACGATAAATCAAGAGGGGTTATTAAAGACCCCATATTGGACTAGGCCATTATTGAAAAATCCATATTGTCCTAGTTTAGGTCATAATGGCATGCTTTGTCATTCGTATTGAATTGGCAGTTTTGAACATATTAAGTCAAATACATTTTAGTTAATTAATAAATAAATATAAAAAGTAGTTTAGCTTGAGTAACTTAAGGTTATGAGATAATATTTTTCATGTAAATCTATCTTAAAGTTCAGATTACTTTTAGGCTAATTATTGTGGTTAAATAAGTATGATGAAGCCTTCCAAAATTTGGTTACAAGACAAAAGTGTTTAATAGAGGAGTGAGAGGTTTTTAGTTGGGAATTTAATACACTCACAAATATAAAAGCAGTTTTAATCAATGTGGTAAACTATGGTTTTCCTGAATTTTTTCATGTAATTAAATAATTAAATAGTCACTAGTTTTACCATTCTTACCATCATGTATATTGGTACATTTCAGCATGCAGTATCTCAGGTTTTGTCATTCTTTCAAATGCCAGACCAAGAATCAGCTGTAGATCTGAATGCAATAGCTAAAGCTAAACTGAAAGGTTTTGTGGAGTACAGTAGAGATACCCTTCTTTATGCAATAGAACAGAAATCAGTAAGTATGTTGCATGTTTTCAAGTTTGTTTCTCAGGTGGAATATTTTATTCTAATGGGATGATCACCGTATCTTTCTTGAAGTCTCATAAGACAGTGTTCATGGGATAAGGGTGAAAATAAATTACTGATAAATTTTAAGAGTACAGTATCTTGTAAATTACTGTAAACAGGCAATTTATACTTACGAAGAAAAAAAACTGTAACAAATATTTTGATGCAATTCGGTAAAATACAAAAATGTAGTAGATTGACCGCCAAGTGCAAATCATAGACTGAGTAAAATGAAATTGATTGTGAAAACCATGCAAAAATTCTATCAATTGCAGTATATACTTGTTAAATCTTGATACAAATATGGGGAAAGGAAAACAACTTGAATCCTTATTATCCCCTTTCCCAGCGGAGTTTGGGAGGGGATAAAGCATCTTGCCTGTCTGTCTGTCCGTTTGTCCCACCTCAGGGTAAAGTTTGCGTCAAGGTTCATATCTGAGAAACTACATGTGGCACATCAATCATCTAAGGTCAGTGGATGTGTCTTGGAGAGTGATGCTGCTTCACTCTGACCTACATTTAATGCTTCAATGACTCTGGTTGAAGTTTGTGTTAAGGTTCATATTTGAGATACTTCATGTGGCTCATCAATCATCTTTGGTCAGTGGATGCATCTTACAGAGTGATGCTGCTTCAGATGATAATTGGGTCACTCTGACCTACATATTATGCTTCAGTGATTCTGGTTAAAGTTTGTGTTAAGGTTGATATTTTAGATACTACATGTGGTGCATCAGTCATATGTGGTCAGTGGGTATATCTTGGAGAGTCTTGTAGCTCCAGGGCATAATTTAGTTACTGAGTGACATAATATTTTGAAAATTTAACTGAATTTGGAAATTAAGATGCTCCAGGCGAGGGCATTAGCTATGGTTTCCGACTGCTCCCATCTCATTTAAAAAGAATTGCACTGTAATTTCCAGCCATGTGATCCTTTTATAAAAGATTTTGCTGAAAATGTGATTTTCTTTTTAGTACAGAATTTTGGAAAAGATGCCCTTTACATATCATCTGTATAAATTTTGTACTAAAGCTTACTAATACATATATGTCAATTAACCACAATTAACCCCCATTGAAAATAGAAAGTAAAGTTTAGAAATTAAAGACAATATGAAACAATTACAACATAAGAAGGTGTGAAATATTATTCACTTAAGAACACTAAAAAGAAAAAAATACAACATATACCAATAACTGTCATAATGTTTTTTAAGGCAAAAATTGATCAAAATGACCATTGAGATTTTCTAAATTTGGCAGTTATTTTTATAGCAGTGATTGATCAGATTAATTTCTCAATTTTCTATCAAAGTTTTACATTCACCTGACCAGTATTGAATGATCAAATAAAGGACTGTGGAGTAATGAACATAGAAGAAATCCCTATAAATATATTGTAAGGTTAAGCAACTGAAACAGTGCTTTTCTAGCTCACCTGACCCAAAGGGTCAGTGTGAGCTATTGCCATCACTTGGCGTCCGTCGTCCAGCGTCCGTCGTCTGCGTCTGTCTGTTAACTTTTCACATTTTCATCAACTCATCTTAAACCACAGCAGCAAATTTAACCAAACTTTACAGGAATGATGTACTAAAGGTCCTTTACAAAGAATGCTCATTTTGTTCGGATCCGATAAAAAACATGGCCGCCAGCGCGGAACTTAGTTTTAACATTGGACCCTATGGGAAAAATCACATTTTCATCTTCTCCTCTGAAACAACTGAAGCAAATTCAACATAACTTTACAGGATTGATGCACTAAAGGTCCTCTACAAAGATTGCTCATTTTATTTGGATTCGACAAAAAACTTGGCCGCCAGTACGGAACTTAGTTTAACATTGGCCCTATGGGAAATTCACATTTTCATCTTCTCCTCTGAAACCACTGAAGGAAATTCAACCAAACTTTACAGGAATGATGTATGGTAGGTCCCTTACAAAGATAGCTCATTTTGTTTCGATCCGATAAAAAACATGGCTGCCAACATGGAACTTGTGTTTAACATAGGACCCTATGGGAAAAATCACATTTTCATCAAATCCTCTGACATTGCTGCAGCAAATTCAACATAACTTTACAGGATTGATGTACTAATGGTCCTTAACAAAGATTGCTAATTTTATTCCGATTCGACAAAAAACATGGCCGCCAGCACGGAACTTAGTTTAACATTGGCCCTATGTGAAAATTCCCATTTTCATCTTCTCCTCTGAAACCAATGAAGGAAATTCAACCAAACTTTACAGGAATGATGTATGGAAGGACCTTACAAAGATAGCTCATTTCGTTCCGATCTGAGAAAAAAAAATGGCTGCCAGCGCGGAACTAAAATTTAACATTGGACCCTATGGGAAAAATCACATTTTCATCATCTCCTCTGAAACTGCTGAAGCAAATTCAACATAACTTGACAGGATTGATGCACTAAAGGTCCTTTACAAAGATTGCTAATTTTTTTGGGATTCGACAAAAAACATGGGCGCCAGCATGGAACTTAGTTTAACATTGGCCCTATGGGAAATTCACATTTTCATCTTCTCCTCTGAAACCACTGAAGCAAATTCAACCAAACTTTACAAGAATGATGTATGGAAGGTCCCTTACAAAGATTGCTCATTTCTTTGTGATCCGATTAAAAAACATGGCTGCCAGCGCGGAACTTAGGTTTAACATAGGATCCTATGAGAAAAATCACATTTTCATCAACTCCTCTGAAACTGCTGAAGCAAATTCAACCAACCTTATTAGGATTGATGCACTAAAGGTTCTTTCCAAAGTTTGCTCATTTTATTCCGATTTGACAAAAAACATGGCTGCCAGCACGGAATATAGTTTAACATAAGCCCTAAGGGAAATTTTTATTTTCATCGTCTCCTCTGAAACCACTGAAGCAAATTCAACCAAACTTTACAGGAATGATGTCTGGAAGGTCCCTTACACCAAACTTTACAGGAATGATGTACAATCCTTTACAAAGATGGCTCATTTTGTTCCGATGCAACAAAAAACATGGCCACCAGGCCGTTACTTAGGTTTAACATTTGAACCTATGCAAAATAAATCATTTTATCTTTTTATCCAAAGCCACTGAAGCAAATTCAACCAGACTTTACAGCAATGTTGTACAGAAATGGTCCTTTATAATGATTGCTCATTTTGGTAGGATCTGACTAAAAAACATTATCTCAAGCATGGAACATGGTTTTAACATTTGATCCTAAGAGAAAGTCACATTTTGATGATCTTCTCTGAAACCACTCAAGCTAATTCAACCGAACTATAGCTTAACATTAGACCCTAATGGAAGAATCATCATTTTCAAGCATTTGTCAGGTGAGCGATTCAGGCTCAGTCTCGTCTCTGAGCCTCTAGTTATCTTCTCCTATGAACCCAATGAAACAAATTCAACCAAACTTTAGAGGAATGATGTACAGAAAGTATTTTACAAAAATTAACTCATTTAATTTTGATCCGGTAAAAAACATGGTCTCCACTGCAAAACATAGTTTAACATTGGAGCCCAGTATGAGAAAGCCATCCTTTTCATCATCTTCTCTGAAACTATTAAAGCAAATTTAACTAAATGTATAGAAGGTCCTTTGCAAAAATTACTCATTCCAATAGGATAAGACAGAAACACGGGTGCTAATGGAGAACTTAGCTAAATATTAGACCCAGTTGGTAATAAACATATTTTTGGACTTGGATGGTATAGAAGCATTTTGTCAGGTGAGCGATACAGGCTCAGTCTCTGAGCCTCTAGTTGTTGATCTTCATCTTGAAGTCATCAGAGGGCCTTCTACAATGATGAAGCTCTCATACCTTATAGTAAGTTGAAACATTTTTTTTTCTGCACAAGTGAGAGAGAAAATTTGACAAAATTTCCTCAAAATCTTTTTGGAATACAAGCATTTAATTTTTCTTTCAGACATTCCATATATCTGTACATATGAAATCACCATATATTGTCATTCCACAGACTGGTACCTTAATTGATAGTGAAAGGTAAGTAAGGCAGCATGTTAAAATCATTTTTATCTAGGATACCAGACTCTACAATGGTAAATTGATATAGAAAACAACTATTTTATCATAAACAAAATCAACTATAAGAGACAAAAATGGAATTACCACCAATACATGTACATTTGTGTGGCTTAATCAAGGATTGTATGATCAAATGTCCAGTAAATTAAGCATTCTTTGCTCTAGTATCACACATATTATCTTTTATATTGATTGAACTTGGTGTCTGTGTAAAATGTATATTTACAAAACAGCTAACCAAGAATCATTTATACATTCTTTACTTATGAGTATCATTATTATACCTTGCTACACAAAGTGATGGATTATTCAAGTTATGATACTGTATTTAAACTTGATATGTAAATTTTCTGAATATTGACATAGTATTTAGATCTCTCCAGTAAGCTTTTATTGAGGGTCACAATGGGAGTCCCTTTTCCCAAATTCCACCAATATTTCTGAACTTTCCCGCTTCACAGGCCAGAAGGTATTTTACAAGAACTCTTAAACAATCTCTCATTTCCCAGTTCATGGAATTTTTTTCAGCGTTTCCTGCTCACACCTGACACCCTTTCCTGTTTTTATGGACACTTTTTTGTCACGATCCCGTTTCCCTTCATTAAAAAATGCAACTCATGCTTAAACCCCATAGAGATCCACTTTATTGAATAATTTAATTTTTGGCACTGTATTAAAGTACATCGTATATTGATTATAATCAAAATCGGAGACAAAGAGACAATGTAAAGACACAGGGAATCATGTCATTTCTGCACTTTCTGTATTTTCAGAGAAGGAAATGTTTTAGTGATAGACTTGGGAACTTTTACAGTAGAAAGTGATCTACAGGATAAATCTAAATTACCAGAGGTTAGTGATTGTACAATAAAATAGGTAAAAGCAAATCAATGTATTCTATTCAGTTATGTACTGTAGTTTTTACAGCAATTTTCCTATTACTGGATGCACTCACAATAGAAAATTTGGTAGCTCTCCAGGTAGTTACAATAGGTTTCTCAATAGAAGTTTGACCCTCAAGGTAGAAAGGTCACATAGTCATTCATTGTATTTGTCCTGGATATGTGCCAGTTTACCTGGTGTCAATTCCAACAGGAAACAAGTCAAGTTCACCCAAACTTGTTTTTAATATTGAAATAGCCAATCAAGAATAAAGATGCATTTTTTCATACAATAAGATAAGAAATCACAAAGTTGTACTATTACTGTTTAAATTTAGTCTATATAAAGTTCATCCCTTCTCTTTGTTTGTTCCAATACATAATAATAGTTCAAATGTATACTTTATCTCTGTGGGTGAAATCAACATCAGGTAAATTGGCACACA
>MJUU01011021.1:10332-29672 GCA_002080025.1 Modiolus philippinarum
GATTCACACAGTTAGTACTTTAGTTTTGTGGCGTACTTGTTCATTTATGTTTATTTGTTTTGTGCTTTTCATGCTGTCTCAATTCGTGTTGGATGTGATTTGCCGTGAGTTTTATTTTTGATTTTGGAATTCCCCTTTTCATCATTTTTGCTTCTTTATTCGTTTGCCGATCTATTTGATTATTCCGGTTTTTAAAACTTGACAAAATATTTTCATACAATTATGTTCTATATGTGTATAGGAAACAATACCCGGGGGAGGAGGTAACCCCGTACACCATTATTTTAGTGTACGGATATGTGCCAATAATTGGGGTATCGTTTACGCATCTTTTTTTTTTTTTTAATTTTGGTTTGTTTTTACACAAATTATATATAAATTTGGATAAAGACAGAAAGTATATAAATTTGAATTTTAAAATAAAAATACAAAAATGGACAATAATTTATGAGACAACATAATTCTTGTTCATTATTTTCTTTAAATGTACAATATTTCATGCTCTTTTATGTTTCAAAATGTGCGTGTTAAATCAGTGGTATATGAATGTATTCCGGTCCTTAATTTAGTGTTGTTATATAAATTCAGGGTATGTCTAATATATATTTGGGCGTATAAATTCGTGTCAAGTTTTGAGATCAATTTGGCAAATCCACCCTAAAAAATACCAGGTCACCCCCGGGAAACAATAATAGTTTGTTACTATAGTATGTCATTTATGACAAGCACATTCGCACATACACAAGTCTTTCCTGTTCAAAGTCAATCTGTTTTGTTGTTTACGTTTTTGCTTGTTTGATTTATTGCATTTTAGGGAATACGATAAATGTTGAGGGGATTGGATACACGAAAATAGGTTAAACTCATTTTCTGTCAGTGTGGGTGCTTCCTGTTATTTTCCACTTACTATTTTTACTGTATACAGTTTTAAATAAGTACAATTCAGTGGTCATTTTGAAATATAGTTCATTATACGTGTATCATATTAACTTTTACGCTAACCTACTCAAATCAAACTATTGATTATCGGAAAGGATATTCAGAAATTCCAAAGAATGCTGGTATTACCCATATATCCGCATCAGATGGTAATAGAAATTTTGATCAATACGTGTTGCCGAAAAAAAATAAACTAATTACGCCAGGGTCTGCGAAAATTACAAAACTAACGTAACAAAACGTATGTTATGACGGAAATATTATCTCTAGTACAGACGTTGAGTTATTTCTTTCTCGGTTTATCGAATGATTACCGAAAAAATGCATAATCGTTGGACAATACTCATCTGAACTCCTTGACTCAATAGTTTTAGTATAACATCCCCACGGAGACATATTGAGAAAACTTGAAAATGTACAGGTTTTACCGATACGTTGCTTTTTTTTTTCGTTCGTACATACCCGGGAGAGAATTACACCGAAGAATCGCATAATTCCGTGGACGAATGACTAAATACCGAAGTTACTGATAATTTAAATTCTGCATATGCGCATTTCGACAACTTATGTCTCTTCAGTGCAGATAAAATCTAAACGTTAGAGAGACGGGATAAAATTACCTTTTCCCGAGTAAAATTCAGGAATACCGAGAGTAACAGAAAATGCAAAAATCATTGCAAATGTGTGTAAATATTTCCGAAAAATCACAAATCAGCAATAGCATGTGATGAAAATTTTCATATAAAATAAAAATTATCGCTATTGGTTTGGTTAAAGTCGAGACATATTGAGAAAACTTGAAAATGTACAGGTTTTACCGATACGTTGCTTTTTTTTTCGTTCGTACATACCCGGGAGAGAATTACACCGAAAAATCGCATAATTCCGTGGACGAATGACTAAATACCGAAGTTACTGATAATTTAAATTCTGCATATGCGCATTTCGACAACTTATGTCTCTTCAGTGCAGATAAAATCTAAACGTTAGAGAGACGGGATAAAATTACCTTTTCCCGAGTAAAATTCAGGAATACCGAGAGTAACAGAAAATGCAAAAATCATTGCAAATGTGTGTAAATATTTCCGAAAAATCACAAATCAGCAATAGCATGTGATGAAAATTTTCATATAAAATAAAAATTATCGCTATTGGTTTGGTTAAAGTCGAATAAGTAAGCACCAAAGTTACCGTAAATTTATCATCTGTATATGACCATTTCGGCATATTATGTGTCATCAATACAGATAAATTCAATATATTTGGAATTAAAAAAAAACAAAGACGTATAAGGGCTGATTGACAACAACCAAAATGAAATAAATAGAAAGCCGTCTGAGCTTTTAATGAGGGAGATACTCTCTAGCTTTAAACATTTTTTTAGATATTTTAAGATTTCAAAAAATAAATTCTTGAGTGTGAGTAACGGAAGTAATAGAGCAACAAATTGAAGGACAATAAATCAAACACATGACAATAAAAAGCTATAACTAAGAGGGACAGAGGACACAGCGAGAACAAAAACAAGGAACGATACGTACACAAACAAAAGAACGTTACTTCATTGCGGCGTAATGACTAGGCGACAGCGCACATAAAAAAGGTCGTGTTTTGTCAACATACGATGTTTTTGGAGAATTGTAAAAAAATATGCGTTTGAGTTATCTTTCTTGGTGCATTACTTGTTATTAACTCTTAGAGATTTAAATAGTAATAGAGTTTGCCTAACAGGTAATGAAAAAGTAGAAACTGGTCAGACAAGTTATATTTAGATCACCTGGGGTGCATGAGCTAAGGTGTAGTCAGTTTCTGCCTGGACATTGCAGAAGTCAGACATGATTGACTGACATGAAAAAATCATAGAGTTTGGAGGATAAAATTGTCAGGACATTTATTTATTTAAAAGGAATTATCAATGCAGGACAATTCACAAATAATTTGTCCACTAGGACAATAGAAACCTCCTAGGTAGGTTTGTCACACACATTGGTCCAACCCCACCCTGATTTTCAATTTTATACTATCGCGTGGAATTATTTCGGTTTGAGTTTTGTTAAAATGGCGCGCACGGTTACATATAAGTATATATGGGCGGATTTATTCGTGGTAATGAAATTCAACCCGGAGGTGACTCTGTTTTATTCCTTTCGCAGGGGACTTCTGGTCATGGTTGTACTTTGGTCACAGATATATTTTGGTTATGGATGTATAAGCAAGGAATTATGAGTAAAAAATGTCCAGAAAACCATGTTTTTAGATCCAGTTGAATGTCAGTATTTAGGACATGAGTTTAAGTCCGTTTCAGTAGTAACATATATATTTATTACAGTAATGGCTTTACACAAGCTTTAGTACAAGTCAGACAGTCCGTCAGTACATAAAATTCAGATAATATGTCAGTGAGTTAATTGTGGAACATTTAATTTGAGGACTTTTTATGGTATTTATAAATAGTCTCAACTGAATAAGAACTTACCTTTGTCGTTTGTCCGTTGGAATTTATGTAAGTAGAACATTTGGTTGGGAAAACCATGAACTGTGATTTTTTTACTGTGATGGACTGATAATGGACGGATGATTTATTTTTCTTTTAGCTTTTATTTATGTGTATTTAATTTTGGTGTATTTTGACTATGTCTGTGAGGTAGAAGAGAGTTTGGCAGGAGTATATATATGTTATTTTGTGTTTTTTTTGTTTGTCTTGTGGTTGTGGTATTATTGAATTGCAAATTTTTATTTAGTTTATTATCTGACACCTCTTTGACAGATCACTCGGACTGACCCCCATTCTTTAAAGAACCCTGAAGTGAAAGTTCACTTTTTTACATTTGGCATCCTCGGCGGGATCTGTCAGAAAGGTATTTAGTTTGTATGACTGAAATTCAACTTGAAAATGGATATGCCTCAGTAGATATCTGAGCTGTTGGATAAAGGGGGGGGGGGTCTGTTACAGAATGTATAACCCTCTGGAAGGAAATACAATCTGCAGAGCGCGAGGAACGTGCGGCTTTACGCGACATGAGACGTGCAGAAATGGAAAATGAAATACGTATGCGTGAACTTGCTATCAGAGATAGCGGCACAACAAGCCCTTGGTTCAGTCCCTCCTGGCACATGAGATAAGAAATATAGTAAGTTACCATAATTTATTGAAGGACAAGATCAGATGTTTTCTTGAAATCATTTGAAAAGTTAGCAGCTTTGCATAAGTGGTCAAAGCCAGAGTGGCCAATACGTATAGTCCCTTTACTTCCAGGTAAGGCATTGGAGGCATATTCACGCTTGAGTGATGCTGATGGTAGTAATTATGATAAAATTAAAGATGCCAACTTAAAGCGGTATGAGCTAACTGCAGAAGCCTATAGGGAGTAATTTAGGTTTGTAACTCAGGAAAAGGACGAGACATTCAGAGAATTCAGGGTAAAATTAGAATATCTGTTACACTGGTGTGAACCTGAAAGTATAAGTATTAGCTATGGAAAACTGTTGGATTTAATGCTGCGTGAGCAATTACTCCAAAATTGTAGTAAGGATTTGAGACTTTGGGTAAATGAACATAGGCCTAGATCAGCTAATGAGGTAGTTGAACTTGCAGAGTCTTTTCAAGTTGCTCATAAAACTGAGAGGTTTGTTTCTGACAATAGTCAAAAGATGAAACCTCAGCCAGGTAATAGTGCTAGTCAAAGCAGGGGTAAACAGAGGGAACAAGGTAAGAGTGGTGATTTTAGGAAAGCATCTTCATCTCAGAATGCCGGTAAACAAAAAAAACATGTTATGTTTGTCAGAAACAGTGACATTTGAGCTACGACTGTACCGAAAAGAAAGGTGAAGGTAAGGTTAAGAGGGGAAACTTGGGACTCTGTGCAGAAAAGGGTGATTTATTGTTGAAAAGAAATAGTGTTGATCAAGCTAAAATTGTTAAGCTGTCAGGTGTAGCTGTAAAGGCAGATTTTTATGACAGCAGTGGCCCTGGATTAGAAATTGTTAAAGGAACTGTTGAAGGTAAGACAGTCTCAGTTTTACGTGACACAGGTAGTTCTACAGTTTTTGTACATTGTAGTCTGGTTAATGGAATGGAAAGAACAGGTAATATGAGAGATATTTGTTTAGCAGATGGGATAGTTAGAAATTGTGAAGAAGTGTGGATTAATGTAGTTACACCTTATATAACTGGTATAGTACTAGCTTTGCTTCTTGACACACCATTTGCTGATTTGGTAATAGGTAATTATGTAAATACTTCTGTTCCTAAAAAAATAACAGTAGAAAAAACAGAAAAAGTTGGTAAGGATTTCAGTAATGATGTATGTCAGGCTGTACAGACAAGAGCACAAGCAAAAGAAGAAAAGGACAGGGATGAAAAGGTAAAAACTGGTATTGGAAAGTTACTTTGCAATGTATCTAGCAATATTGCATAACATGTAAAGGGAACATATAGTAAAGAAGATTTAAAAATAGCTCAAACTGAAGATACAACTTTGGAAAAGGCAAGAAGTCTAGTTCAGGATTATCCAAGTAAACAGAAAACGTAATTCATAATGAAGTCGGGTATTTTATACAGAGTATAGATGTCTCCAAGTGAAGAAGAGATACATCAGATTGTTTTGCCGAAAAAGTATAGAAATATTGTACCTGAACTTGGTCATGACATTCCATTATCTGGTCATCTTGGAATAAAAAAGACTAGGGATAAAATATTACATCATTACTTTTGGCCAGGTATCTTCGAAGATGTGGCTATGTATTGTAAATCATGTCAAGTTTGCCAACTAAGTAGTGCAAAAGGTAAGTCAGCTAAAGTACCACTAGTGAGTATTCCACCTAGGGATATACCCTTTCGCCGCATAGCGATTGATTTTGTGTTGCCTTTACCGGTTACGGAGCGTAAAAATCGGTATGTTTCGGTGATTGTGGATTGTGCCACAATATATCCAGAGGCTGCTGCACTAAGGAGTCAAGATGCTGAGACAGTTGTTGATTCATTGATGGAAATATTCTCCAGGGTAGGTGTTCCTGAAGAGTAACTTTCTGACCAAGGGTCGAACTTTAATGCTTGAGGTATGTAGATTACTCAGGGTTGAAAACATGGTATCGAGCGTTTACCACCCACAGACAAATGAAATGTGTGAGAAATATAATGGATTATTAAAACGTATGTTGAAAGCATATGCATCTTTGGAACCAAAGACATGGGATAAGTATCTGGTTTATGTATTATTTGCTTACAGAGAAGTTCCAAATGATACTACTGGTTTTTCACCATTATAGTTATTATATGGACGAAATGTCAGGAGTCCGTTGTCTGTTCTCAAAGAACAGTGGGAAGAACCAGCAGACTGTCAATCGTCTGTACTCAGTTATTTGATAGAAACTCGTGAGAGACTGAAAACTATGTCTGAATTAGCACATCAGAATGAGATAAAAGCTAAACAGGTACAAAAGAAATACTATGATAAAAAGGCAAGGACCAGAGAGATTGAGGTAGGCAGTAAAGTATTACTCTCCACTAGTGAAAATAAACTTGTAGCACAATGGAAAGGACCATATGTTGTTACTGATAAGGTAGGTACAGTAGATTATAAAGTAAAGGTAAGAGGAAGGGAAAAGATTTATCATGCTAAAAACATAGTATGAACGCCCAGGCCTTGAAATCTGAGGTAGAGTATTTGGCATGTATTGATGTTGTTGAGGATAAATTTGAGGATGAAGATTTAGATCTGGATTTTAAAGCAACACCTCAACTGGTTGGCAAAGAAACGGTGAGTGATGTAACAATATCAGTTGATTTGACAGTAGAGCAACATAAACAGGTAGTAGAACATTTTGGGTGTTACGATCCTGACGATTTTGAATCTTTCGCGCAACTCCAACTGTCGTTAAAGTGTAACTTATTGTGTCGAAATTATTTGATGTTATTTTTATATATTTGCAATAAATATGAAATGAAATGAACTGAAATGCGTTAAATTATATTTTTTGATAAATATTTAGCAATCATTGGTGATTAGGACAAGACGATTGATTTTCGATGCAATTTTGTAAACAACAGCAAACAGGAGGAGTCCACCAGCAACATTGCGATTAATTTGTGTCTGGGAACATACTTTATGATTATTTTATCTGAATTGAAAACACCTCTCAGAGGCCCTTTTAGCTGCAACCATTCAGGGTTTCTTAACACGCGTGAAATCGGAAAATATTGCAAAATTTACCTTCGTGTCACGACAAAACCATAAAGTTTGTCAAAAACGAAAATTTGTCTTAAATACATTCGCCAAGTCTATGAGTGGCTGATCCAGGGGTGCCCGGGCCCCTGTACATTGGGAAATATTTAAAATTCCTGATAATTGTTTTGGGGACAATTGGTTCTGCCCCACCCCCCACCCCTTTGATGAATTATTGATCGGACCCCTTAGCAGTAAGTCTGTATCTACCACTGTCTATATTATAGCATTTGAACAGAATCTTCTTAATAACAACTGGAAACAATTACCTATGTCATCATATTTGGCGTTTTGTCAGTTTCATGGAAAAAGGAGGGGACAGTGCCGGGTGATCATGGTGAATTTTGTATTTTGAGAATCCGAGTCTATTCGCACAGGGTCCATTCGCCCAAAATAGAGACATTTTTTTCTGTGCGTTTTATAAGTCACAGCCACAATATATGATATTGAAGATTTTCACAGACTGACAAAGTTGTCTCGGTATTTGACTTTCCTTTCTCATACATATGTACATCAACATGTAGGTGTAACACAGTACTAGTCATAAGCTTCATAAACATCTTGGATTAAACTTTTTTTCTAGTGCTAAATGGGAGGGGGGTTCATATCCAAGATATTTACACCAAAGCATATAATGAGGTATTTAAAGATAAACTTGATAAGGCAGTCCCTTGAAAAAAAATTTCTATTGGTTTTATTAGACCTATTCTGGAATATGGAAATGAAGTTTGGGATATTTTTTTACTGAAGAGGAGTCTAATCTTATTGAATCTATCCAACTTCAAGCCGCAAGGATAATTACAGGATTTCGCAAGGGAACCCCCAGGTGGAAAATATAAAGGGAATCAGGATGGGGTACTTTTCAGAGTAGACATAAAAAAATAAAAATATTGTCTTTTGCATAATCCTCCCCCCCCCCCCCCATTATTTGATTGCAGAAGAATCGCTCTAATATATTATGTCATTTATCTGTTGAGATGTTCGATTGTACATGTGCCATATCAAATAACAAAATATCGAAGTAACTGTTAATTTAGTTTCTGGATATGCATAAGTGCTAGAAAAAACATGATTTTGTTTCTTTGTTTCAGTACTGATCCACAAAATGCTTTAGGTTAATTAAACATTCTAAACTTTCAATATGTTCAATAATTTTCAATAAATACGATTTCAAATGAATATAATTTTTAGTTAGATAACTGAAAAATAAGTTGTTTTAGTGAACAAAAATCAATCAAAATTAGTGTAACAAACATATGTGCATTAGAATGATGTACATAAAATGTAGGTTGCTGATGTCAATTTGAGATATATGGCAGGAAATTTTACTCCTCTGAAATTTTCAAAGGTTTAAATTAAGTAATGTTTTTCTATGATCAAATGTGATAGAATAAATAGGATTTAATAAAATTTTGTTAGAATGCTGCTCAAGATGTATAAAATGAAATTATCAAACAAAATATAGGGGTGCATGGGCAAAAAATTATAATGCTCATAATCATGATGAAGCTTTTGAATGGATAAAACCAGAAGAGTCTGAAAATCTGACAGAAATACCAAAACGTGACCAGCGAGCATCCTTAAATTATCCAGTTATCACTTCAAAGTCAACAATCTGTAAAAAAATAAATCTTAATTTCAATACTGATTTTATCAGGTACATATGTAATTAACTTGGCACGTTACTTGCAAAGTAAACAAACCCAACTAGCGAATGGACCCTGTGCGAACAGGTATAATGGGCTAAGGTACCCGTTACTGCATTATGAGGCTGCTCATAAAAGGGGGTTGCTATCTAATCAAGTATTCATTAACAGTGGACTCATAACTCTGTTATTATTTTTCTTTACTTCCTAGTTTTATTTGTTAATGTCACAAACTACATGTATGTTTATATGACAATAAATACTTGATTTGTTTTGATTTGATTAACTGTTTGCACATGTAATCAAGAATTATTTACTAAAAATATTGAAACTTTAGAAATTGTTTACTAAAATATTGTAATCTTAATTGAAAAGGGGTCTGATACTACATGTACACTGCATCAGTTGAAAAATACACCAGGCAATCAAGTAATCACTACCAATACCACCCCGAACCATGAAAACCCATGAAAAGGCTAAGGTTTGGTGACATGATTGATAAAACTGCATCGGTCATTTATTATAATGATTATAATGTACTGACCTGTCTTTATTCGTTAATAATGTTTCCTAGGGACCAGCTGTGAACTGAATATACATGTATCAGATATTGCCTAGATACTGTTTATGTGTTGTGTTTTAATAAATTTCAACACTATTTAGTGTCTGGACAGGTCTGAAAACAACCAACATGCATGCAGATTTTCATTTTAATATGTTAATTTTACAAACACAGTTCTGTTTTAATGTTAATTTCTGATTAATTATGTGTTTCTTTAGGGAGTCCCTATGAAAAAAAAATGAAACTGTTGTCTTTGCACTTAAAATTAGATGACATACTTTCATACCATACATGTACTTTCATTTCATGTAAATTTTTATCGCATTTCCTGGGTGCTGTTTCTTTGTTTGCATATGAACAATATTTGGATTTGTATATTTATTGCAGCTATATTTTTTTATGGCCCCGGGACAATAAGTCAGGGGCATTTTACCCATGTCCGTCTATACGGGGTACATAGTTTGTTCGTGCCATTTCTTCTAGCGATTATTTTGGCATATATTTCTTTTTGTCCAACTCGAACTGATTTTTGTTTTGCAGAATGAAGATATGATTTCAGTATTGATTTTGATTTTGGTGTATTTTTATGAAAAAAAATGCAATGTTGAACTTTGTTTGACAATTTTGACATAGAGGATACACAGTCAAAATATTTTTTGGGGGTATTGTACAATATATGTGTCTTACAGACACAAACATCTTTAATAAGAAACCACTTTTTAATCTGTACCTTATGCAGGGGCATGTCATCATCTACTTAATGTTCATTTATTATCCCCTCGCCCAACGAAGTTGGGGAGGGGATACAGCGTTTTACCCGTTCGTCCGTTTGTCCGTTCGAACTTAAGACCATATATCTTTTGAATAACAAGTCGTAGATGGACAATGTTTTGTCCATGTATGCATCTTGAGGAGAACCTGAGGTTGATATATAGAATAGGTGGATTTGACCTACATTTCATGCATGAGTGACTCAGGTTCAAGTTTTTGTAAGAGTCCAGATCTGGGATACTACAACGTGTAGAGGAATAATATTTTGTATGTAGATGCGTCTTGTAAAGTTACGAATCTCCAGATAAAAATTAGGTCACTTTAACCTACATTTCATGCATGAGTGACTTAGATTAAAGTTTTTGTAAGAGTCCAGATATTGGAAACTAAAACCTGTAGAGGAATAATATTTTGTATGTAGATGTGTCTTGTAAAGTTAAGACGCTCCAGGTAAAAATTAGGTAACTTTGTCCTACATTTCATGCATGAGTGACTTGGGTTAAAGTTTTTGTAAGAGTCCAGATCTGGGATACTACAAGTCGCAGAGGAATACTATTTTGTATGTAGATGCGTCTTGGAAAGTTGCGAAGCTCCAGGTAAAAATTAGGTCACTTTGACCTACATTTAATGCATGGGTGACTTAGGTTAAAGTTTTTGTATTTAGGGACTCAAACATTCATAATGAATTTGGGCAAATTTCAGGGGTCAACATGCTGCGGTTCTATCATACTGCCCTCGGTGTTGCCTTTTATTGCTTTTTTAAATAATTCATTCATTTGAGACACAATTAAAGTTTAGATCATATCAAGGAGCTATTTGACATTATAAAGTTTTATAAAAGGCCAAACTGAATGCCTCAACAATGTGAAGAGAAACACATAACACTTATTAATATTGGCCATGATTTGTAAATTGTTTGCCATTGTTGCCACGTTCAGCTGTATTGTTTCATAATTTGTGGTTTTTAGCCATACCACTTACAGGAGATCTTCTAGTGCTTTTAGATTTTCATCAGTATCTCCACAACAAGGCAATATATATTCAATATTTCTATAATTAAGAATTCAAATCTTTATAGAAAATATACAAAGTCGAATATAGAAACAAAATGCTGCCAGCCCCCTCCGTACCCAATCCCTGACACTAAAATTAAAAGGCAGCACAGGGTTAAACTGAAGGTGCACTGTATTTTATGAACACATTTCAAGCCAAGAATTGTGCGAATGTGCAAAAGATGAAAAATTGTTATAATGCTTGCACATATACGTACATGTAGTTAACACAAAAAAGGGGGGTATTTTTCTGTTTTTGTTTATCCTTTTTACTTCTTATGGTAAGAAATGAATAAATTTCTGGTTTTTGCTTTGTCAAGTTGTGTGTTTTATTAAAAGAAATGTTTTAATAGTACAGACATAATCCCCAATGCCATTTCCTTGATTTTTTTTCAGTTAATTGCGCCTACTGTATAAAATTTTATGTAACAGGTATCCTCGAGATTTAACTCTGTAACATTTCATCCTGATCATGTACCCATATTTTTTTTCTACCATAATTTAGCTTATTATAAATGCTTTTAAATTAAATAAAAAATAAAAAATAATAATGTTAATTATTCCAAATATTATTATCCTCTTTTTATGAGCCAAAATGAGCATAAAATTATCGAAAAATCTGACAAATTTCGAAATTTTTTGATTCTTAGTTTGACAAGAATATACAATCTAATATTTATTTTCTGTATATCAAAAGCTTGTACCTTAAGCATGTCTATGCTGGCAAAAAAACCTATTTCAAACAAATAGGTTCAATATTTTTGCATTGATCTTTACATGCCACATAAAATCATCTAAAATACAAGAATATAGCACTTTCGGAGGCCGTTGCCATAGAAACCAAGTCATGTACATATACATTTTATTTCATTTTTTTTTTTGACAAGGGACATTTTTCCTCTCTATAAGTAACATCTTTATATAGCTTTAATTACTTTTTTTCAGGACCGTATCTCCTTAAGTGAATTTTCTGACATATTCACTGATGTGCCAAAGAGGACAGACTTGGTAACTCATAAGGTAAAGCTAATTGCAGATAGGTCTGTCTGTAGAAAACCCTATCCAATCCCCTATGCACGTAGAGAAAAAGTTCAGCAAGAGTTAGATGAAATGTTGAAACTGGGCATTATAGAGCAATCGAAAAGTCCTTATGCAGCACCTGTTATATTGGTAAAAAAGAAAGACTCATCAATTAGATTTTGCTGTGATTACAGAGAGATTAATAAAATCACAGAATTTGATCCCAGTCCAATGCCCAAAATAGATTGTGTATTAAATAAAATAGGTAAGGATATGTAAGCAAGATAGACCTCACTAAAGGCTATTGGCAGTTAAGTATAGATAATGATGCAAAGCAGAAAAATGCCTTTGCGACACCTATGGGTCAGTATCAATTTACAGTAATGCCCTTTTGGTATGGTTAACTCCAGTGCTTCATTTGTACGTTTGATGAAAAGAGTTCTAAAAGACTGTGACGGTTTCGCAGATTCCTTTATAGATGATATTGGAATTTACAGTAATACCTTTCAAGAGCATTTAAAACATATACGGTTGGTATTAACGGCTCTCCGGAAAGCAAGCATTGCAGCTAGACCAAAAAAGTGTTACTTTGGATTTGGTAAGTTAGAATTTCGTGGTCATATTGATGAAAGGGGAGAAATCAAACCTACTCAAGATAAAATCAAAGCTATTTTTGGATTTCAAACCACCGACTACAAAGAAACAGGTAAGGTCATTTATTGGACTAATTGGATTCTACAGAAAATTTATACCAAACTTTTCCAAATATTCAGCATCAATTACAGATCTTACAAAAAAGGTTTACCAAACAAGGTAATTTGGATAAGTGAGCACCAGCAGTGTTTTGATCAGTTGAAGTCATTGATTGCATCTGAGCCAGTGTTTATGTGACAGGGTGATATTTGATTCATAAAATCAAATATCTGATAGTATTTATATTTATTAATATAGCATCCTGTAGCTTTTAATTAATTTTATTTATAATTAGTAATTAGAATATTATACTTAATTATGGTTCTCTGATATTTAGTTTCTAAAGTAGTTTTCTATATTCTATAATTTCCCTTTACATAGCCTCTTTTCATGATGTCATTTTTGGTGGGAAATTTCTAGTATTCTCATTGGTCTATCTCACAGGAAGTTAAGATTCGAAGGTTTACTCTTTGTTCAGATTGTGAAGGTTTAGGACATGAAAATTTGATCTTGAGATTTGACAGTCTATGTTGTCTACAAATCTGAAATTATTCTTGGAATTTATTATATTATCATCTGGATGCTTCATTTTCTTGATCAGGTCAGTTATTTTCCTGTTAATAACCAAAACTAGTATTTTATCATGTAATAATGGTGAATGACAGATGAATGAATGGAATGAATGAATGTGGATAGAGAAAGTGATTAAACAATATTAAAACATATTTAAATCATAACTTTTATTATATAAATTGTTCAATATTAATATAAACTATCTAAAATCATATAAAACAGTCAATTTTCATAAATATATAAGTTTTGAATAATTCAGTGCATATAGCATATGCAGAGATATAAATCTATTAAACTTATAGAGAGTAAATGCTACATAGAGTTTAAAATGGATTAATATAATCAATCGGTATGATTAGTATGTTTCGAACACATAGTTCAGACTATATTTTATTTGTATATATTGAAATGTACTATTTATATGTAAAATATATAAGTCCGGAATTGTGGACTTATCAAGGTAATATTTATTTTATTCAGGATGTAGAGTATAGCCAGCACTGATGTTTATTTTGAGTACTGCTGGAGGTTCCAATATGTTTATAGATGTATACCTATATAACAGATACATGGTAAGAATCAGTGTTCTGTATTTTATTCCTTATTTTTAGTTCTCATGCTGTTTGCATGTATTTTTGTTCTTATTATTTATGTTATTTATTTTATATAAGATATAGTCACAGCAATAGTATTAGTAAATTATTATGGATATGTTCATAACTGAGATATATGGAAGTAAATGTACATGCTATTGAGATTGTATAGTTTCATGGAGATATGGAGTATAATTTATATCATCTTCATTAGCATTCTGATATTGTATTTTAATCTTACTTTACTTAGGAATATTTTTGAGTTATTCCCCTTAGTATAGTATTTATAATTTTATAGTAGCTGTGACAAATAAACTTATGATTGTTATCTTTATATTTATAGGGTATTTCAACGTCTATATAATAAATACTCGAACCTTAGACCTGTTCCTTTGTTTATGAGCCCATTGGAACTGCAAAACTGGCGCCCACGAGATTTGGATACACCCTTTGGAGCCTCGTAGTATTTGGTGTTTAGCTGGACCGGAAGTGCACTTTGCACGGGAATTCCCTTTACAGATGTAAACATTACAACATGATTTTTCTCTCACATTCATATTGTGCACTGCTGCTTGTAAGACCGGAGTGGGGTGTGTTCTTGAAAAAAAAAATCAGTGATGGCAGATATCCAATACTTTATATGAGCAAGAAGTTCTCAAAAACTGAGAGTAAGTATTCTGTCGTAGAAATGGAGTGTTTTGCCATAGTTTGGGCTGTAAAGTCTTTGTGGATTTATTTAGAAGGTAAGGAGTATGTCATAGAAACTGACCATGCGCCATTACAGTGGCTTCATAGAATGAAAATGAGTAACCAACGTAAGTAAGGTCGAGTCTAGTACTTCAGGAGTTAAAATTCATTATTTCGTATGTGCCAGGTAGGTTGAACAAAGTGGCAGATGCATTGTCTAGGTTAGAAAAGTAAAGTCTCCTAAAAAGACTCCAGGTTTGTAAATAGATGTATATATGTTCATGCATGGAGTTTATTTCTGCTGATTATAGAAAGTGTCAAAGCTTAAAAAAGACAGGGAACTTTTTGTTTGCTGTGTGTTTGGGTTGGACAAAAATGTATGTTTGTCTCCTTAGTGGGAGGAATGTAAAAAAATTGAGTTTGAGTTATCTTTCTTAGTGCATTACTTGTTATTTAAATGGTAATAGAGTTGGCCTAACAGGTAATGAAAAGGTAGAAACTGGTCAGACAGGTTATATTTAGATCACCCGGACTGCATGAGCTAGGGTGTAGTCAGTTTCTGCCTGGACATTGGAGAAGTCAGACAAGATGGACTGACTTGAAAAAAGCATAGAGTTTGGAGGATAATATTGTCAGGCCATTTATTTATTTAAAAGGAATTATCAATGCAGGACAATTCACAAATAATTTGTCCACCAGGACAATAGAGAACTCATAGGTAGGTTTGTCACACACATTGGCCCAGCCCCACCCTGATTTTCAATTTTATACTATCGCGGGGAATTATTTCGGTTTAGGTTTGTTAAAATGGCACGCACGGTTACATATAAGTATATATTGGCGGATTTATTCTTGGTAATGAAATTCCACCCGCAGGTGACTCTGTTTTATTCCTTTCGCAGGAGACTTCTGGTCATGGTTGTACTTTGGTCACAGATATATTTTGGTTATGGATGTCTAAGCAAGGAATTATGAGTAAAAAATGTCCAGAAAACCATGTTTTAGATCCAGTTGAATGTCAGTATTTAGGACATGAGTTTAAGTCCGTTTCAGTAGTAATATATATATTTATTAGAGTAATGGCTTTACACAAGCTTTAGGACATGTCAGACAGTCCGTCAGTACATAAAATTCAGATAATATGTCAGTGAGTAAATTGCGGAACATTTAATTTGAGGACACTTTATGGCATTTATAAATAGTCTGAACTGAATTAGAACTTACCTTTGTCGTTTGTCCGTTGTAATTTATTTAAACAGAACATTTAATTGGGAAAAGCATGAACTGTGTTTTTTTATTGTGATGGGCTAATAATGGACTCATTATTTATTTTTAGTTTAGCTTTTATTTATGTGTATTTAGTTTTGGTGTATTATGACTATGTCTGTGAGATAGAGGAGAGTTTGGGAGGACTATATATATATGTTTTTTTTTGTTTTTTTTTTTTGTTTGTCTTGTGGTTGTGGTATTATTAAATTGCAAATTTGTATTTAGTTTATTATCTGACACCTTTTTGACAGATCACTGGGACTGATTCCCATTCTTTAAAGAACCCTGAAGTGAAAGTTCACTTCTTTTCAAGAATTATGCCGAAAAAATAAGCCTGGGTACCCCCTAATATTTTTATAGCTTTGAAAAGCTTAAAACATATCCTACAAAATATTACTTTTTTTAAAACTGTAGGATATCTGCCGATTTCAAAGTACAAGTAAACAATATTTTAAGGTAAGGATTTGTAGTTTTTACCTATACTCAACTTTAATCAGACGTTATTTTGGGGAATTTCAATATCTCCTAGATAAAATAAGTAGCCTGGGTACTGCATTTGTTTTTTACACATTCTGATGTATCTCTTTTATATGTATAAATATGCAAAAATCAGAAATGTGTAGGACACCTTCAATTAGTTCAACTTGACTTTAAATTTTGACACTTAAGAGGTGCCTATCCTCTACATTGTGCAATTAACCTAATTGCCATGTAGGAGGAGCAGACAGGGGGTGTCATCTCTTTCTCCGCCCCTTGCTACTTTTCCCACCCCCTCTCCTTTTGAAGCCCCTTTCTACTGGTCTTCCTTTCACTATTTTTTTTCTTCCCCTCTCTCGTCCCTTTTTCTCATACTCCTTTCAAGGTTCTCTCATCCTTGTAACATTATCTAAATGTTTTCGCTTATATTTTTCAAACATACCTTTTGTCAACATTACCAAACTTAAATTTGTTTGTTTCGATGCAATTTGTATTGATGCACTTTCAAACAAAGCTCCGAATCGTGTCTTCAAGCTTTTCATATTCAAACAGTTTTAAAAGGCTGCAAGGCTTATATCTGTTGACCTATTGTGATGTGCATTGCTGGTTTCTAACTGTATGGGAATTTTCATATGTATATATCTTGTTGAAATAATTCATATGTTATGGTCATATTTCGAAAAAAATAAAAACTTTTTGGAATCAAGGATTTGTAAAAAGTGTTGCTGCAATCTGCTTGCAATCATGCTTGTGTAGTATAACTTCTGCGCCTGTGTATGTCTGACTGATGCAGTTACAACGATTACATATCATATGTTGAAATAAGTCGTTTTTCGTCTGATAAAATAATCTGTATTTTCGTTTTTATATTCACCATTATACCATTAAACACCAAATAATATAGAATTATTTCAGGTATGCCTAGAGTCAACTGGACATCGATGTGTATTCCGCTTTATTTTGAAATGAATACAGTTTTATAAGAAATCTACTGAAGTACAAATTTAGGGAATAAAAATAAAATATAAAGATAATATTATTAACGAAAAGTTGCATAAACGGGAATATATATGAATGCCAGAAGTTCTATGCATTTTTTAGATTATTTTTATTTGTTTCATAAAATACATTTCAGTTTGAATAAACATCGCAAAAAATGTTAATCTGAACTCCTGCTATGTGTACACATTTTGGAAGGTACACAGGTAAGTTTGTCAGGTCATCTGTGTTGTGTAATCAAAACAAGTTACATAGATAGATGGAACTGTGGCTAGCCGCAGTTTTGTTGTTCGATGATCGTTCAACAGTCAGCGATTTAGTGATTGGAACGTCGTCAATTCAATTAACATTTTGCGATCAGCGGCTGACCGGAATTCTTGTTCATGTTTAGTTCAAGCGAGTTCCCACATAACACAATATACATGCTATACAACCATGTCATCTGGCTTAATTTGCAAAGTTAAACGTTTGAAAACAGGCGTATTAATTATTTTTACGAAAGGATATTGAGGGAATGAACATAAGGCTATAACACATATGTTTAACTCCAATTACAACAATTTTAATGAGCAGCATGGTCATCCCGGAAACTAATTCCTCATCAACAGCACTAGAACCAAACCATTTGAAATCCATAATTTTATAATAATAATGTCTGAATCTGGTACAGTGCAGGTATTATGACCGATTTGTAGACCATCAAAAATATTTTCTACTCTTTTAGAATTGATATTGTTGGCAATTCGGTAAAGCTGTCATTCTGGTCTATGCAGGTTATTAAAATACAACTGAAACTGTCCTTTAATTTAAATAAAAATTTACCTGCAAATTACACCCAAAGGAGTAAGCAAATAGAAACATACAGTAATTATTTACTAAGAAAAAAATACACAATTACAATTTTTCCAAGTGAAATGAGAAACATCTAAATAGATCATATTTCGCTTTACTCCAACTAAAGAAGTCGTTTAAAATGCATTTATAACACCCGCCTTAGTGAGCGGTATATAGTGATCATGCATGGTGTCCTTCCGTCCGTCCGTTCATCCGTCCGCCATAGGGTACTTACGTTGTGGCGACAACCTCTCCCAGACTACTTGATGGAATTTATTGAAACTTTTACAGAATGTTAAGTTGGCATTGTCCTTGTGCATCATTTATTTTTAAAATTTCGTTTCATCTTTTTGGGCGGTAGCGGGGGGTATGTTATTAGTGAGCTTTCCTCACATTTTTCTTTTTTGTCTTTGTAATGTAAGAACCTACTTCAGGAAAGCGTTGGAGAAAACCTATGCCCTATTTATATATCGGAATTCAAATCAAAATTTAACAGCTGAATATGAAAAAAATACATTTCATAATATAGGTAAATAATCTTTAAAAGTTTGAATCCAGTTTAAAAATGAATGAATTTTCCAACATATATGTTGCACTTTTTAGTTCGTTTATGATTTTAGAGTTAGTCATAAAGTATAAATAATTGTAGTTTTCTTCAAGATAAGTGTTGAATTACAATCTGTTTGTTTCGCTGTCTTATCAAGGGAAGCTTACACTGTCTCACCAAAGATCATCCGTTACACTTCTTTTCCTAAAACGTTTCACAACTTCACATACCTAAGCCATAGAAATGTTATCGATTTATAGATGAAAAAACACAGGCGTTTGCGATACCTAAAAATAATTGCTCCAAATGGAGAAATACTTAGCTACTAAGATCTACAAACGTCATTTCGTGGTCTTCTTGAAATATGATAATCCATGTCTTATCTATATGAGGAGCACCGGAAAATATTTAATTAAGAATGGATACAGGTTTTCAATTACAATCAATCTTGGTC
>MJUU01011021.1:31032-43885 GCA_002080025.1 Modiolus philippinarum
GAGTTTTATATGGTACTTTAAACGACACTGAGATCCAATACACCGTCTTCACATGCTGTCATTGCAGTCCAGCCTCGCAGATAGTTAATCACTTACAAGTTTTTTAAAAAAATTATGAAATAAATTGTTTGTGTTAATAATATTATTACTGCCCTCTGCTAGTTTGAAGTTTACTAGTGTAAAAGGCGTACCAATCTTTAAGTATCTCCCTTTTTAGTCTAGAAGAGATGCATTTAAATTTTAACTTATTATATTTTAGTCAAAGGACTGCTTACTTGCACCTAGACAATTGCTGACAATATGTAGCAAAATAACACGACTTATAGCAGGAGTTAACTTAACCGCAGGAAATTATATATTGCATGTATGAAAATAAAAGAAATTAAAATGTTTTTTTTTCTAAAGAAAGTATTATATGTTAAGCGAAACTTTCTCGCATCGTCCAAATGAGTCAAATAGAGTTTATAAAGACAGTACTGATTTGGAAGATTTTCTTGATTCGTTTTGATTTACTTTTTAAAATCATTCTTTGCCGCAAGCATTTTTTTTTAAAAACATGTCAGTGTCAAAACAACGTTAGAAGAATAACGAAGGAGTACAGCAGTGCTATTTACAAAAACGACATGGCCAAACTGTGAACACAAAATAGTAACGTAAGACAGCTTCAAAATACCAGAAACAAGGCACTCACACTGTAAACTCCCATGAAGCCGACAATGGCATCCGGTTCCCCGGAATGGTAAGCATGTCCTGCTCTGTTAACAGCATCTGTCACAGGGTCAGTGAGGTATATATATTTCTGAAAACCTATTAGTTGGCTGATTAGTTGATGTCAGTTGGTAACCACCAGACAACTTTTATAACTTTGACTTATATGCAACTTTGATTTGTAGGCGTGTAACTTTTGACACTGTTTCGAATTTAAAAAAAAAATGGCATGATATTTGTTTTGTAATAAAACTATTTCTTGACTATATAGCTAATTATTGTTATGTCATCAATAAATTTTTGGGTTAGAACACACATGTTTTCTTACAATACATACTTTACAGGTCAGTGATATCAAACTTTTTATCACATTCCGAAAGATGACAGAATAAAAAGTATAACACACTACCAAAATTCTTCATTTTAACATTTGAGGTAGCAATTGATAGCTCTATCAATATAGTCAACGTGCAATATGTAAGAGGTGAAGAAGCTCTAATGGTCAATGATATAATTAAAATCGTAATAAGAGTATTTAACATTTTTTATTTTATATCAGATTTAAATAATCTTTCCTGGTTGGTGCAGAGGTGATCAGGTGGTATTCATTAATCTATAGTATTTATTCTATCAGTCAATATCACGATATTTACCGGTCCCAATTTTCTTATATTGACCGGTAGGTTTAACTGTGCTTTATGATTGTATTCACAATACAATTGAACAGAATTTTTTCCACAGAAATATTAACTGAAGTCTTTAATGTGACTATAATAAAATCGAAATTTCCAAATCAATTTCATTTAATATTTCCTAATATTTATGGAACTTATGTTATTTGATAATTAAAATTTAACAAAATAAAAATGTGATATAATATAGAAATAACAAATCTCAGATGTCTGATGTAGAGAATTAAAGTACAGATTTTTTTGTTTAATTCAAAGATATGATTGTTTGACCTTTTTCATTGTCAAAAAACATAGGTTAAAAAAAATCTCATATATTTTATATGAGTGATTAATAGGGCATGGTGGCAACTGATGAAAAATAAAATGTAAATGTTCTTCAATAGAGATAATTATCACGATATAGACCGCCCTTGTGATAGCGATATGTACTGACACATCGATAATAATCTCGCCTACGGCTCGGGCATTATTCAGGTGTCAGTCTATATCGCTATCCCTTGGGCAGTCCATATCTTGTGATAATTCTCTATATATAAGTAACTATTCTATAAATAACTGTCAATATAGTCAATAAGTAAGATATGAACTTCGTTGTTAATGATTTAGCTCTAGTGATCAGTCATATTATCAAAAATATTAGTAAGTTGATGTTATATTCTATAGCTCTTCCTAAAGAGACTACCGATACACCTACTTCAGCTTCGTATTTAGATCTTTTTATTTACATTGACGAAAATGGACGTTTGAAATCTAAGCTGTATGACAAACGTGAAGATTTAAACTTCCCAATTGTGAACTTTCCCTATCTGAGCTGCAATATACCTTCCTCTCCAGCCTATGGAGGGTACATTTCACTGTTGATTCGTTACTGTCGGGCATGCAGTTTATACAGTGACTTTTTAGTTAGAGCAAAAACGCTGTCCCAAAAGCTGCTTAGTCAGGGATTTATTCATCCTTTGTTACTTTCATCCCTTCAGAAATTCTATGGCCGTCACCATGACATCATTGACAGATATGACGTGTCTGTGTCCCAAATGAAAACGGACATTTTCAGCTAGATTTCACGTCTTCACTGATTTGACATAATCGGATTTGACTCAACCCTGGATTGACTCACTGATAGTGTGACGGGTGCCGCTAGCGGAGCAGGACATGCTTACCCTTCCGGAGCACCTGATGTCACTCCCGATTTTCATGGGAGTTCACACTATGAGTGACTTAGTTCTTAATGTTATCTTTTTATTTCCGTGCATTGTAGCTGTCTCACGTCCTTGTTTTGTCTTTGTTTTTATCTGTTACCGTTTTTGCCATGTCTTTTGACTTCGATTTATGTAGTCATCGCTTCCCTTGTTCCTTCGGTATTCTACTGCCGTTGTTCCAGTATAGTCAAAATAGTTAACGGAGAATGCAAAAGTCATGAACAAATTCAAATGATCACTTGTTTTTCCATGAAGGTTGGTAGGCTGTTTTGACAATTTATATCGCAATCAATATAGTCAATATACAATTAGGAATATGAAGTATGTGTAATAAATAATGGTGTCATACAGACGATGAGGGCTTTGACAGGAAACTGGTTCATCGATGAACTAAAGAAAGTGTTGGAGAAAGGATACCAGATAGACTATGATCTATGAAGTTTGGCATTTTGACGCGGAACAGTACGATCAAACGACGAAAACAAGACGACTCTACCGAATACTCAACACCTTCCTGAAAATTAAACAGGAAACCAGTGAATGTCCAGAATGGTGTAAAACAGAAGAAGACAAAAAGAACTTTATCACAACAAAGAAGGGATATTGTTAGACTTCGATAAGATAAAAACACACCCCGGAGTTACGATCTTAGGCCAAATTGAAATAAAACAGTTTTGGGGAGAAATTCGGTCGAAGATCCAATATGCCACAATAAAAATACTACTCTGAACCAATAGATGTTGTCCATTTGTCAACAAGTGACAAACTCAGTCTCATCGGTGTTGATTTCGTAGGTGATACGGCAATTGGAGGAAGATATCGATGGAAATAAGAATTCGTCGAAGGGTCCGGACGCACCAATGTGGTCATTGCTGCCTACACATACACTACAGCCCAAGAAAGGTAATGACGGGGATAAGAAAAAAATCATTTGAAGTTTAATTATTTTATTATTTCTTGCCTCATTGAAAGAAAAGGATATATATATAGAAATCAATGACGGAAATGGGCAAAAATAACTAGAATAATGACTGTCGGAAACGACAGTGACCCCCGCACCCCGTGTTTGACACAGAAAATAGCTATAGACCCTGGGTATAATTTTTCATAACATTTTTTGAAATTAAACTATTGACAGTCACTATTTTAACCATAAGGAATTAAAGAATATATAGTTGTTAGGCAGAATTCAAAAAATTAGTTGTCTTTGAGACTTTCAGGAAGTTTACCAAACTTGAAATCATATATTTTGGAAATCAAATTGGTGAAATGATTCTTCGGATTCAAACATTTTTTTAACTATGGTTTCAATGAATAATTCCAAAAATTAGTGGTCTTTGACAATTTCAGGAAATTTACCAAATTTGGAATCAATTATTTTTGGAATCCAATTGGTGAAAATGATTGACCATATCAAAACAAATGCTAACAGTTTTGTTGCAAATGGAAACAAACCCCAACAGCATGATTGCTAGGTAGAATTCCAAAAAATACGTGGTCTTTGACACTTTCAGAAAATTTACCAAAATTGGAATCAAATATTTTCGAATTCAATTGATGAAAATGATCGCCCTAATGGAATCAAATCCTAACAGTATTGTTGCTGGGTAGAATTATTAAAAATAAGTTGTCTTTGACACTTTCAGGAAATTTACCACAATTGGAATCAAATAATTTTGAAATCCAATTGGTGAACATGATAAATCTTATCAAAATAAATGCTAAAAGTATGGTTGCTATGTAGCATTCCAAAAAAAAAAAATAGTGGTCTTTGTGACTTTCAGAATATTTACCAAATTTGGAATCACATTTTCAAATTGTAAGATTTCAGGATTTTTTAATTGTTTTCCAAATACTTGCAAAAATATAAGATTGTGCCAAACTGTCAAAAAAATATCAGTCTTTGACATTTTCAGGAAATTAAACAAAGTTAGAACCGGAATCAAAATTCTGAAAGCTTATTGCGCATCTACAGACAATTATGCAACAAATTTAAATTCATCAATCCAAAAATGTAGGATGAGTTTCCGTCGCATGCCATTTGTGTCACAATCGACATTTTGTGGTCTTTGGCAAATCGACATCTTGGGGCCTCTTGTTTGCATCAAGATGAATATCAAAAATCCGAAAGCTTATTGCGCATCTATATACCATATGCAACAATTCTACAACATAATTAAACCCTAAATCCAAAAATGTAGGGAAGTTCGCGTTGCATGCCACATGTGTCAAAATGGACATCTTGGGGCCTCTTGTTTGCAACAAGACTAACATCAAAAATCCGAAAGCGTAATGCGCATCTGCAGCATATATGCAACAGTTCTATAACAAAATTAAAACCCTAAATCAAGTAAATATAGGAGGAGTTCGCGTATCAAGAATTTGTGACGAACGGACGGGTGGATGGACGGACGAGGCCAAGGACAATATCCCGGAACTTTCAGTTGAAAGTGCGGGTATAGTAATACAGAGAATAAATACAGAGAATATGATAAAACAATACAATAAAAAGACACAATAGTTTGGGTAACGTTAGGACAAAACAAAATTTGCACTCCAGAGTGAAAAAGGAGATAGCTGTGATAGGGATAGGAAAACAAAAGACGAGGCATAAAAGCAGGAAAAAACAATAGAAAAAGCTTTGGTTAGAAGGGTGAACCTGGAATGCCCCAACCCATAGGTCCAACCACTATCACACCCTTTCACTATATTTACAGTTCTACATTCGTAAAGCTAGAAAAAAAGGTTTATAGATGATCAAACGAGGGAAATGAGCGTAATTTACAAGCTCAATGGCATAATTGGGATTAACTGAATGAAAACTGAACGGTCAATCAAAAGAGCGAACAATCCATGGACAATGGCAACATCGGAAACACTAAGACACAAGGACATCACTTTAGTACTAGACAAAAACAAAGAACGAAGACACACATACAGATGAGCAACATGGACCCAATGAAACCATGGATGAGATCAGCTGTATCGGAAGAGTAAGCATCTCCTGTTTCTTGACACCCACTGTGTCAACTCCGGTAGTAAATCAAATCCGATAGAGGAAAAACAAACTTTAGTTGTAGAGGGAAAGATCTGTTTTCATTTTGGAAACAGATATCCCATAGCGATCCACAAGATCGTGATGTCGATCGTAAAACTTCTGTAGTGATGAATTTAAGATTTTTGTAACGCAACCTTGATTAAGTTGTCTATTTGTAAGCAACTGAGCTCTATCAAGGACGTCACTGTAACGACCACATGCTCTTGAATAGCGAATGAGTTGTGATATATAAACTCCATATGCTGGTGCTTTTGGTATGTTGCTACAAAGAAAAGGGAAGTTGACGTTTGGAAAAGTAAAGTTATCACGTTTGTCGAACAGCCTAGTTTGTAATATACCTCTGTTGGCAATTTCAAGATGAAGGTCAATGAATGAGGCCGATGTGGAAGTATCTATAGTATCCTTTATTTCAAGCTCTTTTTGATAAATAAGATGAAGAAAATAACCAAAGCCAGGGTTGTTTAGTGAAACAATATCATATATATCAGCTGATATTTAAGGACTGGGCCAGCCGTTTGTCTTTATTTTGAATTCGGCCTAATAAGAGTGGAGAAACAGATCGGCTAATAGAGGTGCACAGTTTGTACCTATTTGAATTCCAATGGTCTGTTGAAAAACAAGTCCTCCAAACTGGACAAATGGACGACGATCAGAAACTCTAACGTTTTTATCTTTCGTCTGTGTATTTTTTTTTTCTGTGACTCTGAGTCGTATTTCGCAAAGTATGCTTGTTCTCTGCCAAGACAATGTACAGTTGGGTGCTGACGCAACCTTCCATCTGAGTGCACTCCAAAAGTGTTCCTAGCGTGCACTTCGCGTGCACTTGAAAGTAATTCCATGATAGCCTAGAGTGAACTTGTGACCACTTTCAAGATCATTTGAAAAGACGATGCGATCGCGGGGATGATCGCTAAGTGCACTTGAAGTGAACTTCGTGGCAGCTTTGGATTGCTCTTAACGATTGGTCAGTTCAAAACACGTGATATAAATATGACGAAGTTAACTTTAAGCAAAAGGATGAAAACTCGACGACTTCATTCTCTTTTTAATATATTTTTGATAATAAATTAAAACCAAAATGGCATTATAAATTATTATGAGGGTTGTTTTGTTTTATTTATACATTCCATGGTTACGTCAAATTATATTCTTAATAAATTTTTCAAAAAGGGTACTTTATCGAGGCCTATGTTCATGCTGGAGACATTAAATTAATATGTAATTTAAAAAAAAACAATCTGTCAAAATTTAATCCAAAAGTTGGAGATATTATATGTTGGTCCTTATTTCAATTGTCGCAACACAACATTTTTATGTCTATCAGCTTTTACACATTTTTGGTGAATGGACTTCCAAATGTTTTGGTTTTATCTGCACTGATGAGACATAAGTTGTCGAAATGCGCATATGCAGAAACTGAATTTACAGTAACTTCGGTAAGTTGTTCTTTATATGTATTTTTCCCAAAATTACCTTATAAGATTGAAATATTTTTATTTTAGCCTTTTCCTTTCTCGCAATACCAAATTTATACATCTTTTGTTAAAGATAACCTCAAAAATGGGAGATATTAGGTGTCAGTGCTTATTTCGATTGTCTTACCACAACATTTGCCTTGTAAGACTGAAACATTTTGCATTTTATCTTTTTTCCTTTCTCGCAATACTAAATCTATACACCTTTTGTTAAAAATGACCTCAGAAGTGGGATTGATTATATGTTGGTGCTTATTTCAATTGTCGCGACACAGTATTTAGATGTATTTTTCCCAAAATTACCTTCTAAGATTGAAATATTTTCCATTTTAGCCTTTTTTCCCTCTCGCGATACAATATTTATACATCTTTTGTCACAAATGTACTCAAAAGTGGGAGATATTATATGTTGGTGCTTATTTCAATTGTCGCGACACAACATTTATATGTATTTTCCCAAAATTACCTACTAAGATTGAAATATTTTGCATTTTAGCTTTTTCCTTTCTCAAGATACCAAATTTATGCATCTTTTCTCAAAAATGTATTCGAAAGTGGGAGATATTTTATGTTGGTACTTATTTCAATTGTCGCGACACAACATTTATATGTATTTTTCCCCCAAATACTTAATAAGATTGAAATATTTTGCATTTTAGCCTTTTTCCTTTCTTGCGATACTAAATTTATACATCTTTTGTTAAAATTGACCTCAAAAGTAGGAGATATTATATGTCGGTGCTTATATCAATTGTCGCGACACAGCATTTATATTTTTTCCAAAATTACCTTAAGACTGAAATATTTTGCATGTAAGCTTTTAGTCTTTCTCGCTATACCAAATTTTTCCATCTTTTGTCAAAAATGAATGCAAAAGTGGGAGATACTATATTTTGGTGCTTATTTCACTTGTCGCGAAACAACATTTATATGTATTTTTCCCAATATTACCTTAAAAGATTGCAATATTTTGCATCTTAGCTTTTTTCCTTTCTCCCGATACTAAATTTATACATCTTTTGTTAAAAATGACATCAAAAGTGGGAGATATTATATGTCGGTGCTTATTTCAGTTGTCGCGAAACAACGTTTATATGTATTTTTCCCAATATAACCTTATACAATTGAAATAATTTGCATTTTAGCTTTTGTCTTTCTCGCGATACCAAATTTATACATCTTTTTTTAAAAATAACCTCATAAGTGGGAGATATTAGGTGTTGGTGCCTTTTTCAATTGTCGTACCACAACATTTACCTTCTTAGACTGAAGCATTTTGCATTTTTTTCTTTTTTTCTTTCTTTCAGTACCAAATCTATGCATTTTTTGTTAAAAATGACCTAAGAAGTTGGAGTGATAAGATGTCGGTGCTTATTTTAATTGCCCCGCCACATCATTTTTATGTATTTTTTTTCCAAAATTACCGACTAAGATTGAAATATTTTACATTTCAGCTTTTTTCAATCCTCATGATACCAAATTTATGCAACTTTTCTCAAAAATGTATTCAAAAGTGGGAGATAATATATGTTATATTTCAATTGTCGCGACACAACATTTATATGTATTTTTCCCAAAAATACCTTATAAGATTGAAATATTTTGCATTTTAGCTTTCTTCCTTTTTCACGATACTAAATTTATACATCTTTTGTTAAAATTGACCTCAAAAGTGGGAGATATTATATGTCGGTGCTTATTTCAATTGTCGCCACACAACATCTATATGTCTTTTTTTCAAAATTACCTTATAAGACTGAAATATTATGCACGACGATCAGAAACTCTAACGTTTTTATCTTTCGTCTGTGTATTTTTTTCTGTGATTCTGAGTCGTATTTCGCAAAGTATGCTTGTTTTCTGCCAAGACAATGTACAGTTGGGTGCTCACGCAACATTCCATCCGAGTGCACGTGTTCCTCGCGTGCACTTCGCGTGCACTTGAAAGTGATTCCATGACAGCCTAGAGTGAACTTGTGACCACTTTCAAGATTACTTGAAAAGACGATGCGATCGCGGGAGTGATCGCTAAGTGCACTTGAAGTGAACTTCGTGGCAGCTTTGGATTGCTCTTAACGATTGGTCAGTTCAAAACACGTGATATTAATATGACGAAATTAACTTTAAGCAAAAGCATGAAAACTCGACGACTTCATTCTCTTTTTAATATATTTTTGATAATATATTAAAACCAAAATGCCATTATAAATTATTATGAGCGTTGTTTTGTTTTATTTATACATTCCATGCTTACGTCAAATTATATTCTTAATAATTTTTTCAAAAAAGGTATTTCATTGAGGCCTATGTTCATGCTGGAGACATTAAATTAATATTTAATTAAAAAAAAAAAACACTTTGTCACAATTTAATCCAAAAGTTGGAGATATTATATGTTGGTCCTTATTTCAATTGTCGCAACACAACATTTATATGTCTATCAGCTTTTACAAATTTTTGGTGAATGGACTTCCAAATGTTTTGGTTTTATCTGCACTGATGAGACATAAGTTGTCGAAATGCGCATATGCAGAAACTGAATTTACAGTAACTTCGGTGTTTTGTTCTTTATATGTATTTTTCCCCAAATTACTTTATAAGATTGAAATATTTTTATTTTAGCCTTTTCCTTTCTCGCAATACCAAATTTATACATCTTTTGTTAAAAAAAACCTCAAAAGTGGGAGATATTAGGTGTCAGTGCTTATTTCGATTGTCTTACCATAACATTTGCCTTGTAAGACTGAAACATTTTGCATTTTATCTTTTTTCCTTTCTCGCAATACTAAATCTATACATCTTTTGTTAAAAATGACCTCTGAAGTGGGATTGATTATATGTTGGTGCTTATTTTAATTGTCGCGACACAGCATTTAGATGTATTTTTCCCAAAATTACCTTCTAAGATTGAAATATTTTCCATTTTAGCCTTTTTTCCTCTCGCGATACAATATTTATACATCTTTTGTCAAAAATGTACTCAAAAGTGGGAGATATTATATGTTGGTGCTTATTTCAATTGTCGCGACACAACATTTATATGTATTGTTCCCAAAATTACCTACTAAGATTGAAATATTTTGCATTTTAGCTTTTTCCTTTCTCAAGACACCAAATTTATGCATCTTTTCCCAAAAATGTATTCGAAAGTGGGAGATATTTTATGTTGGTACTTATTTCAATTGTTGCGACACAACATTTATATGTATATTTCCCCAAAATACTTAATAAGATTGAAGCATTTTGCATTTTAGCCTTTTTCCTTTCTTGCGATACTAAATTTATACATCTTTTGTTAAAATTGACCTCAAAACTGGGAGATATTATATGTCGTTGCTTATATCAATTGTCGCGACACAGCATTTATATTTTTTTTCCAAAATTACCTTACGACTGAAATATTTTGCATTTAAGCTTTTTGTCTTTCTCGCTATACCAAATTTTTCCATCTTTTGTCAAAAATGAATGCAAAAGTGGGAGATACTATATTTTGGTGCTTATTTCACTTGTCGCGAAACAACATTTATATGTATTTTTCCCAATATTACCTTATAAGATTGCAATATTTTGCATCTTAGCTTTTTTCCTTTCTCCCGATACTAAATTTATACATCTTTTGTTAAAAATGACCTCAAAAGTGGGAGATATTATATGTCAATGCTTATTTCAATTGTTGCGAAACAACGTTTATATATGTATTTTCCCAATATTACCTTATACAATTGAAATATTTTGCATTTTGGCTTTTTTTCCTTTCTCGAGATACGAAATTTTTACATCTTTTGTTAAAAATAAGCTCAAAAGTGGGAGATATTAGGTGTGGGTGCTTATTTCACTTGTCGTACCACAACATTTACCTTGTAAGACTGAAACATTTTGTATTTGAGCTTTTTTCCTTTCTCGCGATACTAAATGTATACATCTTTTGTTAAAATAGACCTCAAAAGTGGGAGATATTATATGTCGGTGCTTATTTCAATTGTCGCGACACATCATTTATATGTATTTTTTCCAAAATAATTATCTTATAAGACTGAAATATTTTGCATTTTAGCTTTTTGTCTTTCCTGCGATACCAAATTGTTGCATCTTTTCTAAAAAATGAATCCAAAAGTGGGAGAAATTATATGTTGGTCCTTATTTCAATTGTAACGACACAACATTTATATGTATTTTCCCCCAAAATACTTAATAAGATTGAAATATTTTGTATTTTAGCTTTTTTCCTTTCTCACGTTACTAAATTTATACATCTTTTGTTAAAATTGACCTCAAAAGTGGGAGATATTATATGTCGGTACTTATTTCAATTGTCGCGACACAACATTTATAAGTATTTTTTTTTCAAAACTACCTCATAAGACTGAAATATTTTGCATTTTAGGTTTTTGTCTTTCGTGATACCAAATTGTTGCATCTTTTGTCAAAAAATGAATCCAAAAGTAGGAGATATTATATGTTGGTGCTTATTTCCCTTGTCGCGAAACAACATTTATTCGTATTTTTCCAAAAAATACTTAATACGATCGAAATATTTTGTATTTTAGCTTTTTTCCTTTCTCACGATACAACATGTATTTGTATTTTTCCCAATATTACCTTTAGATATTGAAATGTTTTGCATTTTAGCTTTTTTCCTTTCTCGCTATACAAAATTTATACATCTTTTGTTAAAAATGACCTCAAAAGAGGCAGATATTATATGTCGGTGCTTATGTAAAACTTCTTCGAAATGATATGATAAAGTAAAATATTTAAAAAAGTGAATTATTTGGTCATTTGTAAAGAGTTAGTGTAAACCTGACTTCTCAAACATATTTATGTAGAGATTTACAAAAAGCTATATCACAACTGGGACTAATATAGCATATTATATTAATCCCAGATCACAGCATATAAAACCAACTACTTCAAAAGGATATGATAAGATAAAATATTTTAAAAAATGAGTTATTTTGGACATTTGTAAAAATTTAGTATAAATCACATAATGAAAATCTGACTTTTTGTCATTTATAAAGATTGGGTTAATG
Source organism: Modiolus philippinarum (assembly GCA_002080025.1). Lineage (NCBI taxonomy): Eukaryota > Metazoa > Mollusca > Bivalvia > Mytilida > Modiolidae > Modiolus > Modiolus philippinarum. The sequence continues at coordinate 43,198 of MJUU01011021.1, forward strand.
GGGTATACGCGGGAAGTGCGACTTGCAATTTCAAGCGAGTTGAGGCAATAAAATCGTTGAAAAACAGACCTGAGACTGGAATACACGTTCTTATAATTCTACACGACTGCCGTTTTCATTTTCATAGCGGGAATATATTATCTGGCATGTTTTATAATATGTATATAACTGCAATGGTATTTTTTAGCATTAGCTTATCAAAAAGAACGCTACGTGGAAATATTTTTTTATAATCTCAGCTATCGCTTATAAAAATGCGATTTAACTATATATATATATAAGATAACCTCGTTTTAAATAGTGATCCTCGCGACAGCTTTCAAGTTCACTTGAAGCTCACTAGTGAACAAGAAAATACCTGTCATTGAATAGCTACCTATTCCAAAAAAGTGAACTTCGCGACAGCTAAGAGAACGCGAAGTGCACTTGAAATGAACTTCAAGTTCACTTTAAGTCCACTTTTTGAACGTTGCGTCTGCACCCATCTGTACTTATATCTTAGTTCGCCGTTCTAACGGGAGAAACATTGATGAATTATATTATATCTTCAAAAGATATTTCAGTTGTTCATGAGGAATGGTAGTATAAAGTGTGGAGAAGTCAAACGTTTTTATGCTGTAACAATGCAATAATGATCTAGATTTCAGGATGTCAAGCAAATCTTCAGAGTTTTTTTTTTTTTTTTTTT
>MJUU01011021.1:54996-113927 GCA_002080025.1 Modiolus philippinarum
TCCTAGAGAGCACTATGTAATATAGTACATATTAAAAGAACTGTAATAATGTAAACATCCTAGAGAGCACTATGTAATACAGTACATATTAAAAGAACCGAAATAATGTAAACCTCCTAGAGAGCACTATGTAATATAGTACATATTAAAAGAACTGTAATAATGTAAACCTTCTAGAGAGCACTATCTAATATAGTACATATTAAAAGAACTGTAATAATGTAAACATCCTAGAGAGCACTATGTTAGTTTATTTGATTAAAAACTCATGACTCTTTACTTATCATTTTTTTAAACTATGTAGTATATTTATCTTTCTGATAATATTGAAGCGTATTGATGCCACATATAAATAGCAATCGTAATTTTAAGATAATATATCATACTAATGAGGTTATTACTTATATATAGATTACACCACAATATCTTTACTTTGAGATAAAATGCATCTATATCAAAAATGCTTGTTTGTGGAGGTGATTTTACTGTAAACGTCTCGATTTCTTACAAAGTCCATCGTCTGAGGTGCAATTTCGTGTTCTGTGTTTTACTCTGTTTCGGGTCTTACATCAGACTGAAAATTAGTTATTCTCTCACCCTGCAGCATACAATACGGAGGAGAAAACAAGTTTCAAAGTTCACTGACATCATTTATATGCAACTGATATGTTTACTTGGTACTGTAAGTCTTTTCTGTTAGCCCTTACACATTATGATATCAATTTGCAGATCAAACGCTGTAGGGCTGATTTTCAGAAGTATAAATCCTTCCTTTGCTATTCGTTTTGTTCACATGATAAACTTTGTTCCTTGTTGTCTTGCTTTCTTGGAGGTGTTTCCAAATTTAATGAAAGACAAATTCGACGTCGTTATCCTACCTGCCTTTTTCATGCTTAATCTATACAAAGGGGAAAATTTATTTTGGGGAAAACTAGTATATGTATACACTTACTAAATTTTCCATAGGTTGAAATTCTACTATATACTCATTTTTCAATGGTAGAAAATTCGGTTTATACTTTATTTTTGGGGGGAAATCTGAGTATATAATCATTTTTGGGGGAATCCTAGTATGCAAAAAAGACTAGTATGTAGCACTTGTTCTTTTTTTTCATATGTAAAAAGGAAAGCCAGAGAACGACCTGGGACGGCTCATAGTAACCAGGAGAAGACGCAAATGGAGGTCGATTTAAATTGAAACAAAACATCTATTCGAGAACATCATAATTTTGATCCAGAAAGGTTTTACAGAGGGTTAGTCTCCAACAGTTCCTAGTCTTATTATTTCTGAGTTACATACAGAAGCGAATACAACTAACTCCTCGTTATAAATAACATATAAAGATTCCAAGAAGGCCTATGACTTCGTCTGTCACACAGGGTTGATGCTAGTCAAAGCTGATATAACAGGAAAAAAATTCCTTTTATTTAAGGCAAAGTATGAGAACTTTAGAACTAGGATAAAGTGAAATGGCATAACATCAAATTATTTTTGGAATGACAAGGCGTGCGGCAAGGTAGCGAGTGGTCTCCTAACGGCGTATAAAGACTTTATAGACCGCATAAACTCCTTACACTTTCATCCCTAGAGGAAAATGGAATAGATACAAGCCTAGGATCTATAAACTTTGGAATCCCAACAGTCGCTGATGAGGTAACACTTATTGCTAACAACCCACAAGACTTTCAAACTATGATATATATACAAATTTAGAATGCGAATAAAAACTGATATGTCATCAGTGCCCAGAAATCATGTGTCTTAAAGATCGCGGACAAGTCAAATGATAAGTGGATAATGGATGGAGAACGATTAGACACACCCTCTTCAGCAACACACTTGGGAATTAGACGAGACAACTCAAAATATATGGCGTGAAAAAAGTGATATTAGAGAGAATTCAAACAGCAAGAAAAACAGTATATGCCCTTATGGGAGCAGAGATTTAAAGACTCCACGGAATCAACCCAGTCGAATCACTCAAACTCATCACATACTATGTCTTATCCAGCCCTCTGTACAGACTTGATGTGATAGATCTTTCAAATGCATATCTTCAAAAATTGTCAACCTACTATGCAAAACTGCTTAAACAAATCTAATTCTATCCGGAAGGACTGCTACAACCGGTATCCATCTTGTAATCGGTCGTTTACCATTCGAATAAAAAAATCATGAAAAAGCTCACCCAACTGAGGAATGTAAGTGACAACTGAACCGTCAATTAAAAGAACAAACAATTCATGTACAATGGCAAGGTCGGACACACTAAGAAACAATGACACCACTTGAGTACGGGACAAAAAAGAAAAATGAAGACACACATACAGATGATCAACAGGGACCCAATAAAAATCATTGGTGAGATCATGTGTACCGGTAGAGTATCTGCATCACAATAACAACGTTTTAATATTTTGTTTATTGATACTTGAGTAATTTAATATGAGTCATGTGTAATGCGGTAGTACACTACTAGTATTTCGCGTTCGAAACATAATCCAGATGTTTGTAATTAAGGTCAGATTTGAAATTGTTGTGTATCGTGTAAATGGAGGACGTTTTCTTGCTTATGTAAGTTACTATATTTGTATTTTGTGAAGAATTTAAACATTTATATACATAATATAAGTGATAAGTAAATACTTTAAATTACCCTATTTTGTTTTCTTTTCTAAAACATAGATATTTTAAACCACGCTTTTGTTTTGTAGCCCTTAAACATGTAATTCCATTGAGTGTTAAATTTGAAATGTATTTATTTTGAATTATCACACGTTTTGAACTTCTTTCATTCAATTTTAATTATGTCTATAATTTAGTTGTTTATGGAGACGAATAAAGTGATAAATTATGCATTACAACTAAAAACCAGTTCAATCAATTAAAAAACATCCTACAAGATGAATGTGACGCAGGAAAACAACGACCTACTGAAGCAATGTATGAAATGATTGTGTTAAATCCACAGTAAACCTGCTGCCGTTAATCAAAAGTTCTTCCGTAAAAATCATACGATTTAAAAAAAATAAATCGTGATATAAAATGACCGTTACTTTACATTCTATGATAAATTGTGTAACGCTGATTTGATCCGAAATGATGCGTTTATGCACCGTGTATCATGTCCGGCATGTCCGGATGAATTCATTTATAAAACATTAATTGCGATAAAACAAAAACAAATTTAAAAGTTATACATGTATGTTCAACACTTATGGGTCTTGTTTCTTGTCCTATATTTTGTCTTCCGTGGCACAGCTCCATCAAAACTTTTGAGAGTCATATTTTATGATACTGATATGATGTTTTCAGTTTTGCAATGTATATGTATATTTTTTGTCAGGTTCGTCGTGTTTGGCATGAACAGGATGGTGCAATAGGACGCCATTTTGAGACAAATAGAAAGAAAATAAATGTGTGTATTCCTTCTTAAAACTTTTTATGTGCTATGTCTTAATATTTGTTAGCACTGTTTAGTTTTTTAACATAATACAATAATATTCAACTCATTTAAGCCCTTCAACAGTCACTAAAGGTAAAAAATCAATGCATGCATTTTCAACGTTTTAGGAATTTAGGAAAAGGTGATTGATTTACTTGTTACATTAAACATAACAAAATTGAGTAATTAAATTTCTCACATCAGAGTAATAAGATAACTTATTCCAATTACATAAACTAGTAAATCTATTACTTGTTTTAGAAGATATATAATTTTATTCTAGTAATCATTGAATTTACTTGTTTCAATCGTAATAAGTAATGGTCTTACTTGATTCAACACCAGAAAACAGTAAATAATTTACTAGTATTATGTATGAAAATGCTCATTTTAGTAATACAATTACTCAACCTAAGAGTGGAATAAGTAAACTCATTACTTGTTTCAGTCACCAATTTATACTTGATTTTGTATTTGAGCTACTTATTTTGAAGTATTATAGTTTCTTATTTTCATACTAATTCAAGTAACTGTTTTACTAATAGAAATAAGTAAACTCAATACTAAGCAATTGGAATACTTAGTAATTCATTACTAAGTATTACTAGTCATGATTGGCAATTACTTAAGATTCTGACAACTTTAAATTCTTAAATATTTACTCAATTTCAGTAATTGATTACTTGTTTTCAGCAATAGTAAGCAATATTTTTTTTAGAGTGTAACTACCAACTCCTCAACCACAATTTTGAAAAGGAAAAGTGACAACACATGATTAATTTTGTCAAGGAGTAATTGCCTCTTTACTACTAATCTGCAAGCTAGTTGAATCATCCTTTTCTGCTGGTAAAACACTGTAGACCTACGGAAGTACAATCAAACTTAAAGCTTCCAGAAGGGTTGTTAGGAATGGACATGAATTTCAGGTAACATCAACAGTACCAGTGAGATGCTACTATTCGTGAAGGTCATTGGATCTCAAAACTAACTCAATGGATACATACAAAATATCATCTCGATATCTCATATTTCGTAAAAAAAGTTAAGTTACGTTCATTTTCCCCTAGATATTAAGTCAGATCATATTTTAACTGTTCGGTAAAATGAGAATGAAAAATACCCTTAGTAAGTAGGTGTTTGTGAGTGACAACATATTATGATATGGAATGTCCATATCAACTATGAAACTTTATATACATTATACATGTTGCTTGCATTTTATGAAATACTTAACCTTGTTATGATCGTTTGAACGTGAAAATATGGTTACGTTCATTAAAGTTAAAGTCGTCAAGTGTACAAGCACTTGAGAATCGTAGCAGAATGCATTACATACCCAAGTTGCATAATAAAATGTATATTTGTTTTGTTGTGCACGTGGTTTAAGGAGAAACCTCTCATCTGTAGCATTAAAATCAAACGATATTGAAAGTCATAACCCAAAAGTAGTAAAAAGGAAGTTCTCATTATTAAAAAAATACATATATATATATATATATATATGGAGTTAATTGAAGGTAGCCGTCAAGAAACGGAAATTGAGTAATACTGAAATCAAAATCACTACTTTAATCGTAAATTTTGGTTTTTATGATACCAGAGTCAATGATTATAATTAGCTCGAGAAAAGAGCACCTTGGAATTATTGTTAGCTTTTTAAATGTTCTGTGTTAGGTTGGTAAATCATGTTGACATACTAAAAAATAAGGATTGTAAATAGTAAAGATGTCAATATACCTGTTGTTATTGAAAACAGAAAAGAAATTGAACACTGTTTTGCATGATCGAACTTTGTATTTTTTCATGAAGTCACGTTCGCAACATAACAGTAAAGATATGCAATGAGATAGACAGAGATTGAACCCGTTAAATATCGACAGACGATGTCGGTCTTCTCGAAATTTACCTGGACTGTCAATGTAAATCGGTATTGCTCACAGTAATGGACTAGCACTTTAAAGTCTCATCTGTCTGACAATGAATATCTACATCAAATACAGACATTGACAAATATTTTGAAATATTACCTAGACTGACAATGACTGTCATTGTCGGCTGCAGTGATGGACAAATCTCCATGACATTTACCTTATCAAAAATTTCCTGTGGCCATCATTTACTGCCGTTGTTACAAAGATGGACAGATATTCTATTTATTATTAATCTGCTTCCTGTTTTTCTGCAATATTTATTTCGGCTCAACTCAAATTTCAATCAAATTATCTTTTTTTTGTATTTTATTTTCAAATATTTATTTATAATCTATTGTCTTTGAACACCAGATATACGGATGTTTCCTCCGCACAATTCTCGAGATGACTTCGGTTATTGGGGTGTAATCAAAATTTTAAACTCTCAAACAATTAACGACTCTGAAAGTATTTCTTTAAAAGTGATGAAAGTTGATCTATATTTCTTATTTTCCTTTCTAGAAAATGATTAAACAGTTTATTTATTTATTTTTTTTGTCATGTTCGGTAAACTTGTAAACTTTCACTTAAAAGCACGTGAATTTCTGTATTATTTAATTATTAATCGAAGTTAAAAAAAAATAAAAAAAATGTCTAATTATCTTAGGTAGCAATTATAGTTGTTAGAAATAATTCAAGTTTGTGCTGTTAAAATGAGTGTAAATGACTGCAAACGTTGTGTCAGTCATAATTTTTAACTGTCACAGTTAAATTGTGTTTGTCCCAACACTGATGTAGGTGGTGTCGAACACTTTTTATCTGTGAAAAAATGAATTTTGACTGCTAAAAACAATTTCTGACTGACATAACCCTTTGTAGGGTTGTCACAGTCAAATTTTTCTTGTTGCAACGGATGTGAGTGTTGCAACAATCAATTGAAATATGACTGTTTCAACCCTATTAGCGTTGTGACAGTCATTTTTTATCCATCACATCACCATAAGCGATCTGAGCGTTAAAAATATTTGTGCAAACAATTTTAGCGTTGTTACATTTTTTTTTTATCGTTGTGACGGATATAATTTGTCTGTAACAGTCTTTTGGGGGATTGGGTTGGACCAATAAATTGTGTGTTTCAATTATATCGGAAACAGAACTGTATCAAAATTATTTATTTTGTCATTACATATTTATTTACGGTATTAATTCATAATTAACAATGAAGGGATATGGAGTATATGCAAATGAGACAAAGTATCTACAAATACATTATAATGATAAGCATTGGAACAAAGGTTTGAGTGTTGTTCTTCATATTGAAATCACCACGAGGCCTTCAACCGTGAGCTTTACTCATACCTCATAGCAAGCTCGAGAGGGTCCCTAGCAACAGTTTAAGCAAAATGTATTGTTAATTATCGAGCAACGTTACATCAATGCTTTTTTACCTTATAATCCATTTATGCGGGATCGTCAACAAACATAAACTTTACCGGCAAAGTATTCTTACAACCGCTGCCATCCAATGCACGAGAACAAGACGATAAAAGACGGTAACAACATTTTAACAACCACAGGACACTCATCGAGCAAATTGTCAGAAAACCTAGCATTATAGAATCATTAGATGTGCGTACAATAGACATGTGGTTAGAATAACAATTTTAGATTACAAAAAATAAAAAAGCTAAAATGTGAAGTGTGATAGCGTATCCATATGAGAGATTCAGAGATGATAAGACAGATATGTATAACATTTTTATTATACATCTAAAGGAAAAAAAAACTTTGAAATAGATCGTCTTTACTTGAATCGTACACGATAAAAGTAAATATATGTTTGCAGGGATTAAAATGTATATATTGGTCATCAATTTGCAGTTTAAATCTACACCGACGGTGTACATATTAACCACCACAGTCATCAATATGCATTGTTTTCCTTTTGAAATGACAGATTCCGTGGCCATTAGATACACATAACTTCTTGTGTCTGTGAACATGTAATTTTAGAAATGTAGACACAAAAAGTTAAGATGTCATTTCATGGCACAATTATGAATTTAAAGATAATTGTGCAGTGGGTGCGAAGTACTTGCGAGTGTTCAGTCAAAGAAAGTTTCAAGATCCTTTCCTCTGTTTCATAGACATAGACGGTAATTTTCTCAAAGTGTATGCATTCACATGCAGTATTTGCAAATTAGTGAAAAACCCAGCAAAATTTAAAAATACACAGCCATGTAAAACTGTGAATGTGGATGGGGCAGTAAAATGTCATTTACCGTTTTGAATCGATCTGCAGATTGGATAGATATAATTTGTCCTAATAGTAATCTGCAGAATTTTAATATTCAGTAGTTAAGGTATTATGGAATCTTACAGTTTTCTCAATATTTTGTGAAAGAAGAGTCAACATGAATATTTTTTTTTAACAGAACGAAATGCAGAAAGTGCTTTATACATGCAGTGAACAACTACATTATGATAATAATCAAAAGATGAAAAAAGGGTTCTAGTCATACAGATCATACAGTTTTTTATACATATATACATGTATATGAACTTTCCTCAATGTTTGCTTTCGTTCTGCACGAATTTAAATAATTTCCCTAAAAGGTCAGTGTTTCAATCGGATATCAATACACAATAAGAAACTTTTATTAATTTCCAGAAATCCATAATCAATTAAATTCTAAAACAATTTTGGTATTGCAAGTCCACACTTTGTCAATTAGAATATATATGTATATCCATTAGCCCGTGATAATCTCCAAGCATCAACTATAAAAATGACATTCCATCTTTGCTATTTTGTTGAAATTGTTGAAATAAAATAAATAAAACCTGGAATACGAAAATTGCTAATGTAGAGCGTCTATCATAGTTTCCATTAAAATTCTATTATTAGATAAAGGCAAAGACACCTTTTTAAAGAACCATATTTGTCAATATCTCATCTATATTATAATTAAATCTTTCGCATTTTATGTGAATAACACACACGGTTTATGGCGAGTTTGGAAATAACACCCGTTACACGTCTCTCATTTTAATTGACATCAACCTATTGATGAAAATGATAAAAAATTAAGCAAGATAATAAAGACACGTACGAGGGTGTTTTTTTTTTTTTTTTTTTTTTTTTTTTTTTTTTTTTTTTTTTTTCTTTTGCTGTTTTTTTTTTCTTTATTTTGGTGTGTTAAAAGACATGTGTAGTTCCCTGGCATAATATAGACCGTATTTATAGTTTTCAGTCATTGCATTTTTTTTTCCGTTATCCCTTTTCATTTCATTTCATGCATTTTGCAACAAGATAATTTTGACGTAGCAATTCCATCAGTCCTTCGAAAAAAAAAACATTACATTTAAGGAGGGGACCCAAATCTTCCCTAATGTGTTGTGCTCAAGAGACTCTAGAACCTACCGGCCTCCTCCTTTTCGGGGGACAGGCTATATGTATATATATCCAATTAAAAAAAAATATTTGCAAAACTGAATATATGGACACAAATTTAAAAATCTTAAGATTGAACGGGGATTTATGTTTAAGAAAGGGAACATATACTTAATGTGTTCGGATCAGCAATACTTTTTTAGTACGTCCTCTATCCAAATACGTATTAGGAGGTATGTCAGCGTTCCGTTGTTAACTAATCTCCCTTTTTGTCGTATCAGACTTTCATGATAAGTATAATTTAATAAAAGGTCATAAAGGTCATAAAGGTGCATTGTTGCCAATTGCACTATTGGTGCAGTATTTATGTGGAGTTATTTTCTGTAACTTTTAAGCATTAATGCTAACTTGTAACCTTTTTGGATCGTAGTTTCAACGTATATTTTTTTCCGCCTAGCAGAAGTTCCTTTGAAAGAATTATTATAAACATAAGGATAACATGTATCTCCTTTTGAATAATTATTATATATATCTTATGGCTGAACTTCTATTCTGTGACAGTAGCATTGCATTACAAACATGCTAAATTAGCAACAATTAACGAATAATCAAACGAAAGTTAAAAATTATAACCTATGAGTCTCCTTCCCTCAGTTCTAATCATTGCTTCTTGAAAGATGTCATTCTGAAAGTATTGAAATAAAATATTTCTGATGTTTGCTTTCGTTTGCAATGCAAAAGCGATACTCGTCTTCCCATATGTTGCAGACGGAGCATAATGGGATTTGCCGTATCTTCCTATGTCCTATGTCAGTTATGAGTTTATGTCCACTAAGACTAAACTTTGTTGGAATAATTTGTACATAATAAAATTTCATAATTATCGGGTCAAAAGATGTCGTCTCATAATTTTCAAACAATTATCAAACAAATTATTGAGGACTGTTGAAGGTTTTCTGGGTTAAATGCGTCATCTATCCATATTTTCGACTTACTTTTCTAGATGTATTTCTGCTCTGAGGTGAGGACAAATACATAATGTCATTATCTGTATATGTAGCATCAGAACAACTCATCTGCCGTTTGCTGAAATAGCAAGCACCTGTCCATCATATGACAAAAAAGGGAGAAAGAAACAAATCCAGTGATAAACCATCGTAACTAAGTAAGGTTCCTGAAAATAGTTTTAATTTTGGAGCGCTGAAAGGTTCAACTTTGTTTTTTTTACAATTCAATAAGATGTAGTTCTAATCTTCTACGTGCAATGTTACAAGTGTCGCGTGGTATTTGCTGTAGAGAGGAATATTTTGTATACAGAACTGCATTGTTAAAATATGGTCTGTAGTGCAGATTTGTTTTTATTAAATGTGTGTGAAACTTATGAACTCCGATCTATATACCTATCTCTAAGATCAATCCATATGTTTAAAAAGGTTTTATAAATATAATTTCTCATTCTTCCAAGTATTAAATATAACTTTCTTTGAAATATATTTTTTTTCGAAATGAAAATCTATTCTTTTGGTTTTAATGTGCAAAGGGAAGAGCACACAGAACAAATAACCGTGTTGATGTGACCTAGGATTCAATATTGCACCGACTTTACAACTGTGTGTGCTTACGGGTGTCTGTTGCTGTGCTATTTCAAAATATTGTAAGATCGTTAGTGCATCGATCTTAAAGAAGAAAGGTAATTTATTTGGCCTTCCACATTTTTGGCGAATGTTAATTTGTCAACTTGTGTAATAGCATAATCTAAACTCTGAAAAGATACGATTTTTTATGACTACCTGAAAACAAAATAATAGTTAGACTTCCCAAACCACTTTGAACGCTATTAGATATGTTGGCAATCAGATTTTTATTCTGAGACATTTTCAGGAATTTTTAATCCCTTTTCTTTTCTTTCATTATGTATATGATCATCTAAAAATGAGATTGAAAATCGGTGGGATATATAGTTGTTGCGCAATAGGCTATTGATTTTTTGTCACAAACGAATTCAACCAAACTAAGCTTGTACAATTATACGCTCCTGACCAAACCAAGACGATGTCGTATGAAATTTTAAAGTCTATGAAAACTGCAACTTTCGTTTCCGGTTTTTGTCACATACTTGCAGATTTCATACTGGGGTTTATGCGATTAAAACGTCTATGGGATTTCAAAGCATGCAACGCACTACGGAAATATTTAAGATTTGTTTTCTATATAGAATTAAACGTTAGAAAAGGATAATAGGAGGCTAATGTTTATAAAACTGTTAAAAATATTAAGTAAACACAACAACCAATAATTATATGCTGTCGAGACAAGAAGTTGATGGGGATAGAGAAATCAATTAAGATTATCAATGTTGAGACACAACTTCATTTTTGATAAAAAGTGCGAAATGTATGCATTTTTAAACAACCAGTACACAGAAACACATCATCAGGGCGGCATTTGATTTATACAATATTATTTTGCTTTTTTTTTTTTTTTTGGGGGGGGGGGAGGTCAGGGGCTTACCCTTTGTAGAAACAAATTCGAGTAAAATTCAACAAATTGTTTGTAGTTTTTACGTTGGTAAAATAATCATAACTTCTATAATTACAACTATTCAAATCGATATTAAATGAATTAAACATTCTTATATGTTTCTATTACCTTGAAATCCTGTCACTTCTATGGTTGTTACTGTTTTGAAGAATAGCTAAGGAAATGATGACCAACCATCCAACTAAGACACTAAATGTCAGAATAATTATATGTCTCTGGCCTAGGGTCAAAATGACATTTTATGCCCCAACCTGACCACAGATAGCCATAAATGATCATAGTTATTCATCACAACTATTTCCACATCAATAAAATTTGCAAGCACAAGGTCAGAATGAAATTTAATGACCAAACTAACTAACAAATAACAATAAAGTGTCAAAATTCATCATCAAATTTTTGCCAAAGCTATGAAATTTGCAAGCCTTATTGAAACTAGCCAATATAACCATTGAAAATTATTATGTTTCATTGCAACTTTTATCACAACAAAGAAGTTCGAGCCATATCTAGTTTTATCATTCCCAGAGCTATGATTTATTAGTTATAATAACCAAATTATTTGGGCCATTATTTTTCTGTCAGTTTTTAAGTGACCAAACAGTCATCAGGCTAAAGACCTTTAATTGGAGGGAACTTTGAATATGTATTTTATGCAATGCAAATATGTTCTTCTTGTTTTTCTTTCTTTGAAATTTAAATACTAAAAATCCTACAATCCATTTTTCCTCAAAATTAATAATCACGCTTCACGCTGAGTCTTTGACTGATGTAACTATATTTCCCAGGCTTAATCAAGAGACTTAAAAGATTGAGGCAATTGTGACGATTTCATAAGTTTCCAGTTTTCAATTGCACCGATTTCATTTTCTTTTTTATTTGCACTGATTTTTTTCTAGTACGCAACTGAATGCACACGCAGTATTGGATTATATATTGGTAGCGAACGTTTATGAATGTCACACACAAAATATATAACATTTTTATTTTGTTTACATATATTTGTGATTTGTACGTAATAAAACTGAATAGCAAGAACAACACTGTCGTCATCAATTGCAAATTGATGACAAATCTACATTTTGACAAATTAAAGATGATCTCTTTCAACGCTATTTTTGATTAAGGTGCATAATCAAAATATTAAAAACTATTTAAAAGATAAATCAATAAGATATGTAATTCATTTATTTCTTTGTTTAAGTATTCATTAATATATAAGTCAGATTTTGCATTTATCTTTTTACCTATCGCTTTTTATTTTTACAGTCTGTTAAAATAAATATGATACATAACTTAATGAAAAATATTACTGAAAGAGATTGTGTCTTTCTTAGATTCACTAATGTAGATGATTCTGGCTTCGGTTGAATATATATATATATGTAAAGAATGCTTGGTGTCGATGCCAATTTTTTAAATTGCCGAAGAGAAAATTGTTGATCGAATTTTGACAAATGTGTTACTACCCCTAAAGGACTGCCACAACGCTTTTTTGGTTGTGATGGATACACAATGACTGTCACAACGCCAATACGGTTGACAGTCTTTTTTGAACTGTTGCAAGACTCAGTTCTCTTGTACCAGGTAAAATATGACTTTGACAACCCTACAAAGGGTTGTGTCAGTCATATATTGTTTGTAAAAGTAAAAAATTAATTGTCACAGATGAAGAGTGTTTGACACAACCTACATATTTTGTGACAACCACAATTTAACTTCGACAGCTAATAATTATGACCCACACAACGTTTGAGTCAGTTGCACTCATTTTAACAGTCATTGTCAATCATATTTTGTCTACAACAAACATAAAATGACTGTCATTGGTATTTGCAGTCATTATTTTGTCCCGTAGTGACACTAGTTGTCGAAATGAATAGATGCTAAAAAACAATTTTACAGTGGATACCGTTAAATGCATGTTGTTTTTATTACAATTTTGATTTTAAGCAATTTATTGAGGGATGGGCGATCTTTTATGGGACCCAAGGATAAGTTTTTTTTATTTATTTAGCACGAATTCGGGATCAACTTCTACACAGGATCCGAGAATTGCGTTGTTATTTTTCAGGACGTGGGATTTATTTATTGCAAATTCGCTATTTATATTTTTTTTCAAATTTGAAATTCCATGATCAGACTCAATCCTACCCACCCTCTTTGACCACAAAAGGCCTCTTTGAAAATTTTAACTAGAAACTCAATTGAGTAAGTATGTAAAACTGGTTTTAATTTGACATAGAATCACTAGGAATGTAAAATGTCCTGTCATTACCGGACATGTAGAGTTTTGGTTTTTTCCCTTTTCCCTTTTCCTTTTCTTGCTGATAATTTAATTTTGAAATGAAAATAGTCCGTTTCGTAAAAGTATATACTGAGATGACCATTTTTGCCAATTTCAAAATATCAATCCAAAACAAAATAGTTATTCTAGTGATTATTGTCATATCCTTTATCTCTAGTTCTGGTGCATATACATTCCTAGGATCCATTTAGCAAAGGGTGTATTATTGATTGAAAGAACATCTGTAATATATTTAGAAGGGATACTGAACGATTTAGTATTTATATGATGAAAATTACATTTTGATAATACAGTATCATGACTAGAGTCCCGATTTCGCAAACTTATTCATAACATATTATGTAGAAAGGGGAAGGGGAATAGGGAATGTATCAAAGAGGTAACGACCCAAAGGGGAGTAATAACAACTGAAAGCCACCATAAGATCTTCAATGAACGATGAGAAAACCCCACACCTAACGGCAGGTCGGAGTCGGCCCCTGAATAAGGTGTAAACAAGTTCAGCGAAATAACATCATCCTAGACTCCTATAGACGTATAGTAAACTAGCTACAAAAAAGACAGGACACACAAAGGCTTAATATATTTCTTGACTTAGGAAATGCACACACCTGCTGCGGTGGGGTTTAACTGGTTTTATTGGGCCCAAACCTTCCCCTATAGCCAATGGGATAATAAAAAAAAAACAATCGTAACAACACTAAAATTCAGTTGATAACAGGACCGAGTCAATTGAGAAAAATGAAACTGAAAGAACTAAATATACGAAAATAAGCATGGAATCAAAAGAGACTACTAGCAGTTAAAAGAAATGCCAGCTCCACCCCCATTACCAACTGACAAAGTAAGTACTGTACCCTCAGTATACAGCTTCCACCAATATCCCTTCCTGTGAGGAGTTTTGCATAATGATTTTTATGCATATACCAGAATACATAACCCATGTCCATGCAATACAAATTTTAGAAATGTAGAATATGTTTTGTTAAAATGCAAAGACTCTATCAAAAAGTCATTGTTGATATAAAAGAAGGCTATACGTAATGACTTGACGACAATACCGTAATTATAACCATTATGCATTAGACGACTTAAAGGTTTAATAAGTTTGTTAGGCGAGTTTAAGTATTTTTACTCTTATGTAAAATATTACCGTAAGATATGGAATGTGAAAGACCAGCCTTGATTAGATGTTTATAGGTTGCATTTTATTATATGTATTTATGTAGTCCACTTTATAGATATTTCTTCCATTGTAGTCACAGTAAGCTTATTCTCAGAAACTGCATATTCAACATATGTATTCTATAACCTCCAGTTTTCATTTACCCCATGGGATTTATTTTTCTCACCTTTAATAGAATTCCATTTGTTTGATGAACATTCAGAATGACTGGATATTGGACTAATGCATTTGAGATAAGGGTACCAGGTTGTTAAAATGTTTAATTAAATATAAGCAAGTGCCATAAAATATCATTCTGACATGTTTTATATAGTTTTATGACACATCTGTTACTTTGACGTTGGTCATCAACTTCAATTCGCGACTTCTGGGGTACCTCGTGGGTACAAGACTTTTGAAATACTTAATAACATATCTGCAAGTAATATAAAATAACATTATGACATGTTCTATTTAGAAATATGATACAAGCATTACTTTGATGTTGGTCACCATTTTCAACCGAAATTCTCTAGTACCAATTTTGTACCATACTGTTAGAATACTGAATGAAAAACAAGCAAGCAGAATAAAATAAGATTCCGGTATGTTTTCTGTAATTATATAGCACATCTAGTACTTTGGTGTTGGTGACCATTATCAACCCCAACATGTTTTATATATTAATATGATTAATCTGTAACTTTGGTAATCTTCACCACCATCAACCCTTAATTAATAGCTGTGCCTTTGGTACCATACTGTTGTAATGCTTCAAAAACAATTAGCAAAAAATTATATTCTATATTTACATAGTAGTATGGATACAACTGTAACTTTGGCGTCGGTCACCACCATCAACTCGAAACTTCTTTCGTGCCCCTTGTTGAAATTCGTAGTGAAATACAGGCAAATGTCATAGAATAGCATGCAGACGCCCAAAAAAAAAAATAAACCGGAGTAGCGGGTCACGGTCACATATATATCGAAATGGGGCCTTATATGCAAAGGGAGATTCAAATGTAGTGTTGAAAGTCACTCAAATTGTAATAATCGAATTCCTCAGTGGAAAGATGTTCTCGATAATATTAATTCTAAAACTCTAACTCGGTTGGTCTTTGACATTAGACGCATATCATTTATTTTTCAAGACCTGTATAAGCAGATTTACATAATTATCCTGAGGATCATATAAGATTTCCAAGTTTGTTGCTGTTTTTAGACGTTGTATATGATTTTTTTACACGACCAGTATTTTCTTCTTTAAGAAGATCCTTGGAGCTTATTCCGCCTCTTAGCTGAGTTTTGGGAATTATGGAATGACATAAAACGTCAACTCATCATACCCTTCTTTCGGATGACACACAAAGACTTCTAAGTTTCTGTTTTGGTTTGTGTATTCTCACCTTTTTTTTATTTCATTTCATAGAGTAGAGTAGAGCAGAGTATGGAATTTTGGACTTTTCCCCTCCCGACTGATCCAGCGAGATGCATCAACTGTGGGCCTAATAGGTAGGGGCCTTCGGAGGGAGTATATTTCGGCATCGGTTTTTCAATCTTCAGATCCGAGTTGCACTGACGAAATGTAAATTCATCGAAATGGGCGTATCTGCAACAGTGAAATTCAAATGTAGTGTTGCGTAACACTCAAATTGTAATGGTCGAATTCCTAAGTGGAAAGATGCTCTCGATAATATTAATTCTAAGACCCAAACTCAGTTGGTTTTTGACATTAGACGCATGTAGATATTCGAGGAAGTATCACCCGGTTACCGATGGCTATATTTTTATATAACCTAGGTAGCCGCGTGGTCTAGGGCGCTGGACGTTGTGCAGGCAGTGTTGCCATAGATGTCACAACAGTGATGGTTCGAATCCCGGAGAGGGAACTACCAATGTGCAGATGTAACAATGTGGGGCTGATTTTCAGACGTATATATAAATAATTCATCAAGCCCAGTATAATGTCTCACGATATTATCCATTGGACAGGTATAGTATGAAGAGTTGTCACATACTTCAGACAACTATATAAAAATATAACGTTGTGTGGCGGCATTCCTTGTCGAAAGACATTGAATCCTTTCTGCTATACACACAGCTGATCTGCACGAGCACCTACACATCGTGTACTGCGTTACAACCCTAGATTAAACCTGCGAGGAGATATCACCCGGTTACCGAAAGCTATATTTCTATATAGACTAGGTAGCCGCGTGGTCTAGGGCGCGGGACGTAGTGCAGGCGATGTAGCCATAATAATATAATATAATATAATATAAGACGGATTCCATACTTCTGGTTGAATAAAACACGGACACCAGACTTCCGGTTGAATAATAAATGGACACCAGACTTCCGGTTGAATAAAACACGGACACCAGACTTCCGGTTGAATAATAAATGGACACCAGACTTCCAGTTGAATACCAATGAACACCTGACTTCCAGTGCGCGTTAATCAAGCGTGACAAACATCAGTGCTCATAAAGTTTCCACCAATTTACTGCTCAGCAAAATAATTAAACTGGACTGAACATAAAACCCCTGAAAACACAATTAACCTTCATAAAGGTTTGAACAACTTTATAAATTGAAATATATGAAAAATTCGACCCGAAAGCATGCAGATATGACACGTGGACAAACTGAACAAACCACTTCATAAATAGAGAAATAATTGACCTGAATGTTCATGCTAATAACCCAAACGAATGATCCATGTCCTGTATTGACAATACTTGAGCTCCTGGCCACAGCCGAACAAAACTTCTCCTAGCAAAAACACTTCTAAACAGCTTTGCAACGTGTCACTATCTGCCGTGTCGAACAAACTTGGGACAACCCGTATCACTTATGGTCACATGACTTACATATACACTCGATAAGAATACATCCAGTATTGATTTTCTGACTTGCAAATTTAAAATGCAAATATTACTCACCTATCGAGTTAAATAGACAAATAACTATACGAAATTCTTCACATTCCTCCCATTTTGAAGACTACCATTTTAGCCTCCAAACTCCAAGAAGAATTTCGATACGCTGAAAAAAATTTTATTAGCTAAAAATGCAGGTAATTCTGCCAAGAACAAATCTGAAAACTATCTGTAAACATCATACAAATGTAAAAATACAATGAAATGACAATATATACAACAGTACTATCATGCAACATCCAGGTGCTTTATTCTATTGATCGTTACAATGCGTCAGCTAAACTATTCAGAGCACCTGGAACATGAGATATTGTAAATTTGTACTCTTGTAATACAAGACTCTGGCGTAGAAGTCTTTGATTTGTCGTTTTCACCCTATGCAACCACTGGAATGGAGCGTGATCTGAAAAGATTTTGAATTCCTTACCCTGCAGATATATTCTGAGTGCTTTAACGGCCCACACTATAGCAAAGCACTCTTTCTCAATGACCGCGTAATTACATTCTGGGCCCGTCAACTTTTTACTTATCAATAAAATTGGGTGCTTACCATCTTCAAATTTTTGTTCGAGCACTGCACCAAGGCCTACATCTGAAGCGTCTGTTTTGAGGAGAAATTTTCTTTTAATATCCGGACTACGAAATACCCGGTTAATGCAAATCTCACCTTTCAATTTATTGAAGGCTTCTTGATGTTCAGCTGACCATTTTACCTTTTTAGGTGCAATGCAAATTTGTTTGTCAGATCCGTCAAGCACACTGAAATATTTGCGAACTTTGGAATACATTTCCGATAAAATCCCATAAGGCCAAGAAAGATCTTACCTGTTTTTTTTTTTTTTTTTTTTTTTTTTTTTTTTTTTTTGGTACAGGAAATTGTCCAATTGCAGAAACTTTATCTTCGACCGGTCTTATATGTCCACTACCAGCAATATACCCTAAGAACTCCAATTCCAAAAATCCAAACAAACACTTACTTGGTTTAGCTATAAGGTTTCCTGCTCTCAGTGCTTCAAATACTGACCTTAAATGGCATAAATGGAATTTCCACTCGTCACTGAATATTACAATATCGTCGATAAATGCATCAGAAAATTCTTCACACCCTGACAATACTTTGTTTACCGAACGGACAAAAATAGCTCCCGAATTAACCATGCCGAATGGCATAACCCGAAATTGATACTGACCGAACGGAGAAAAAAATGCACTCTTGATTCGGGCATCTGGATCTAAAGGAACCTGTCAATATCCTTTTGTTAATTAAAGTTTACTGCTGTAACGAGCACGACTTACCTTGTTTAACACTACATCAATACGTGGCATTGGTCTTGGATCAAAAACAGTGATACTGTTTAGTTCCCGGTAGTCAATACAAAATCTTAGTGTTGAGTCTTTCTTTTTTACTAACACTACCGGCGAGGCATTTGGACTCTCTGACGGCTCAATTATACCAGCATTTAACTTTTTTTTTCAATTTCTGTCTTTACCTGATCTCGTAATGCATAACGGATGAGATAAGTTTTTTTTCTGAACAGGTTGATTACTCACTGTTTTCACTGTGTGTTGAATCACATTTGTAACTTTTTGAACATCACTGAAAATATCAGAATACTCACCCAAAAGATCTTTCAACTTTGATACTTCTTGATCTGAAAGTTCAGGGGATATAGTTACATCATTGACAGTTTCCTTACCATCAATCACAGGTGTCATTACTGTACTCTCTTCGTCTAACTCACCTTGTTCAGAGTTCAATCCAGCAATAATAATTAAGCATGACAAAATTTCTTTTTTCTCATCATCTTCGCTTCTGTCGTGCCACAATTTCAGCACATTCACGTGAAATGTCTTTTCATTTCCCCCTCTTACTTTGACTTTGAAATCAACGGGGCTTACCTTGTCAGTCACTAAGTATGGACCTTTCCAGCAAGCTAAAAGTTTGGAACTACTAGTTGGCAATAAAACCAAAACCTTTTGAATTACCTGTATTGGCCTATCTCTAGCACGTTTGTCATAATAAAACTTTTGTTTCCTTTTAGCTTCCTGCTCATTAGTTTTTGCTATCTCTGACATCTATTTCATCTTTTCCCTTATCTCGAGTAAATAGCTTAGCACAGAATTTTTACCATATGATGGCTCTTCCCACTGTTTCTTAAGTATAGCTAAAGGACCTCTTATGTGTCTACCGTAAAGTAGCTCAAAAGGAGCAAATTCTGTACTTTCATTCGGAACTTCTCTATAAGCAAATAGAACAAAAGGCAGATACTTATCCCAATTTGACGGGTTTGAATGGGCATAAGCTTTTAACATTCTTTTGAGTACACCATTGAAATTTTCAACCAGCCCATTTGCCATTGGATGGTATGGGGTTGTAGATTACTTACGAATTTGCAGCATTTTATATAACTCAGACATCACTTCGGACATAAAATTAGAACCTTGATCTGACAAAATTTTTGACGGTACACCTACCCTTGAAAATATACCAAGAAGTGCTTCGGCTACTGTTTCTGCATCTTGCGTTCCCAAAGGAACAGCTTCTGGGTAACGTGTTGCGTAATCGATGCACACAAGAATGTCCCGATTCTTACCTTCACTTAACGGCAAAGGTCCTTCAAAATCAATGGCTATACGTTTGAAAGGTTCCTCTATGGTTGGAATACTTATCAGAAGAGCACGTGATACTCTACCTTTTGCTGTATTTTTCTGACATTCTGGGCATGACCTACAATATGAAGCTACATCTGAAAAAAAACCCTGGCCAGAAAAAATACTGTAATAGTCTGTCTCGTGTTTTCTTATTTCCAAGGTGACCTGCAAAAGGTATATCATGTCCTAAACTCATAATTGTTTTCCTGTACTGCTTAAGGACAACTATTTGTCTCAGGAATCCACCATTCATTGATCTAAAAACTCTCATCAAAACACCAGTTTCTAAAATAAATTATGATTGAGATTCTTGTGGCCCATTGCATACCAAATCACGAACTCTGTTCAAACTATCATCTGATCTTTGAGCTTCTATCAACTGCTCTCGATTACATTTCTGAAAGATGTTATCTGGCTTTTCAGCATTATCTATCAAATTGGAATTATCTGTACCTGAAACTTTAAGAGTCTTTTCCCTTTCGCTTTCTTTCCTTTTCTGCAACCTTGTCTGAACGGCACCAAACTGGTTATCACCTCCACAATCTGTAACATCTGACATTTTTGTATCAAATTCAAAGTTTCTTCTTTTGTATTCGTAGGTGTATTAGTTTTAACAAAATTCCCTATAATCAAATCAGCTAACGGGGAGTTAAGTACCAAAGCTGTTGCTTTTCCTGAAATAAATGGCGTAATGATATCTACCCAGACCTCCTTACATTGTTTACTTGTCCCATCAGCTAGACATATTTCTCTACTGTTACCGGTATAATTACTTTCTGTAACAAGTTTACCATGGACGATAACAGTTGAGCTCCCTGTATTCCTCAGAACTGTTACAGCTTTTCAATTTACCTTCCCATCAACTATTTCTAATCCTGAAATCCTTTCCTTATTACCAATGCCATTGTACTGTGCACCTGGCAAACTTATTACCTGCCCACAAATTTCATCATGGTGTTCATTGTACCGTGATACTTCTTTATCTAAACACAGTCCTAACTTACCTTTCTCATTTTCAGTGGTCTGTTTCCTTTGTGAATTTCTCAATGGACAGGCTGGGGCAATATGACCTTGTCTATTGCATGAAAAACATGTGCGTAACTCTCTTCTCTGACCCTGTTGATTTGTTTTACCTTGTATAGTTTTCTGTTGGTTTTGACCTTGTGACCTGAACTGCAAGTTTCTATTTTGATTTATGACAGTTTTATGAGCCGTTTGAAAAGCTTCTGCTAAACTTACTAGATCGGCGCTTGTTTTTGGCTTGTGCTCTTGTATCCACATTCTCAAATCCTTATCTGCACTCAACATTAACTGTTCCTTAAGAATCAGATCATACATTTCTGAAAATCGCTCCCGACTGACTCTCGCTCACACCAGCGTCTCAAAAAAATTTCTTTTCCATCCTGACATTATACTCTTTAAATGACTCACCCTGAACTTGTTTAGTTACTCTGAACTTTTCTCTATATGACTCTGCTGCTAATTCATATCTAGTAAGTTTTCCAGCTTTTATCTTATCATAATCCATACTCTCAATATCAGATAATCTCGAATACGCCTCAAGAGCCTTACCTGACAACAAAGGTATAAGACGGACAGGCCATTCTGAATTGGGAAAATTGTAAAACCACAAGTTTCTCTAAAGATCCCAGAAAGACGTTAGGGTCTTGACCTTCTTGAAACTTTCGTAATTGTGCTCGTTTATCAATGTGAGATTCTTTATTTTCTGACATACCTTTAGCTACCTCCTTTTCTCTCACTTCTAGTTCCCTCATCCTAATTTCCTTTTCCATTTCTACTCTCCGAATTTCACGTTCTGCTGCTCTCCATAACTCAAGGCATGTCTGAACATTTTCGCCCTTGTCAATCAATTTTTTTTTAACCATCCTGGCATTTGAGCTTTTGCAATTTTGACTTTTCAATCAACACAAAACAAAGGCCCAACCGGTACACAAAAATGTATAACTACAAAATAGTAAGTGTGTATACAAGTCTTGACTGGTTACCATGTGACAATCCCACCGCTGCCACCATTGCAAAGGTATCGGGGTCGTAATTTTCTGGAGGTAACCAGTAAAACACAACCAAAATAAAAATAATAAATTTAATTAAAAAGAAATAAATGAGAAAAAATCGCATATACAAAATAACACAACATCTACTAAGCATAAATTGGCAAAACTAAATACATCAAACTAAATGAAAAAAAGCAAACTAAATAAACACAAAATACGTGGAACAAAACATGCAAGCTAAATAAACACAATAAATGAAATAAACAAAAGTTCTAGGCGCATGTGCAAACTAAATGAATGTTTATGTATGCAAACAAACTAAGTGAACTAAACATCACGACTAAAATAAATCAATATGATGTAATAAAATATAAGTATAAATAAATGTGGCACATGCAATAGCAAAATATCACAGCACATGCATAAGTAGCGAAACCTCTTCTAGCACTACATAACTTTCACTATGTGACTACGTTGTAACAGATGAACACTTCACTGCATTCATATATTCACATATACTTAACTTCCGGTTTACTATGACGGACGAATAATATGTTTGACTTCTGGAAATACTAAATATATATATATACCTGTCTTCCGACTATTCAAAATATACATCCGGTTGACTTTTGTTGTGACATGTAAAAAACTTACTTGTGGATGTCCAAGCGTCCCGTTGCTTCATATATACATATAGAAACTTCCGGTAAACTAGACATTGGTATACCTGACTTCCGGTTGATCAGAGGTGTCTTCCGGTTAACTGAATGACAACACCAGACTTCAGGTAAACTATCAGACGGACTTCATACTTCCGGTTGAATAAAACACGGACACCAGACTTCCGGTTGAATAAAAAATGGGCACCAGACTTCCGGTTGAATAAAACACGGACACCAGACTTCCGGTTGAATAATAAATGGACACCAGACTTCCGGTTGAATACCAATGAACACCTGACTTCCCGTGCGCGTTAATCAAGCGTGACAAGCATCCATGCTCATAAAGTTTCCACCAATTTACTGCTCAGCAAAATAATAAAACTGGACTGAACTTAAAACCCCCTGAAAACACAATTAACCTTCATAAGGGTTTGAACAACTCTATAAATTGAAATGTATGAAAAATTCGACCATAAAGCATGCAGATATGATACGTGGACAAATTGAACATTCCCGATAAAACCACTTAATAAATAGAGTAATAACTGACCTGAATGTTCATGCTGATAACCCACACAAATGCTCCATGTTCTGTACTGACAATACTTGAGCTCCTGGCCACAGCCGAACAAAACTTCTCCAAGCAAAAACACTTCTAAACAGCTTTGCAACGTGTCACTATTTGCCGTGTCGAACAAATTTGGGACAACTCGTATCACTTATGGTCACATGACTTACCTATACACTCGATAAGAATACATCCAGTATTGATTTTCTGACTTGGACATTTAAAATGCCAATATTACTCACCTATTGAGTTAAATAGACAAATAACTATACGAAATTCTTCACGTACCTCCCCATTTTGAAGACAAAAGACAACTATATAAAAAATTATAACTTTGTGGGCGGCATTCCTTGTCGAAAGACATTGAATCATCTCTGCTATACACACAGCTGATCTGCACGAGCATCTACACATCATGTACTGCGTTACAACCCTAGATTACACCTACGAGGAGGTATCACAAGGTTACCGAAAGCTATATATAGCCTAGGTAGCCGCGTGGTCTAGGGCGCTGGACGTAGTGCAGGCGGTGTTGCCATAGATGTCACAACAGTGATGTCTCGAATCCCGGAGAGGGAACTACCGATGTGCAGTTGTAACAATGTTGGGCTGATTTTCAGACGTATATATAAATAATTCATCAAGCCCAGTATAATGTCTCACGATATAATCCATAGGACAGGTATAGTATGAAGAGTTGTCACATACTTCAGACAAGTATATAAAAATTATAACTTTATGTGGTGGCATTCCCTGTCGAAAGACTTTGAATCCTCTCTGCTATATACACAGCTGATCAGCACGAGCACCTGCACATCATGTACTCCGTTACAACCCAAGATTAAACCTACGAGGAGGTATCACCCAGTTGCCGAAAGCTATATTTCTATATAGCCTAGGTAGCCGCGTGGTCTAGGGCGCTGGACGTAGTGCGGGCGGTGTTGAAATAGATATCACAACAGTGATGTTTCGAATCCCGGAGAGGGAACTACCTATATGCAGATCTGACAATGTTGGGCTGATTTTCAGACGTATACATATATATATATTTAAAATAAAATTTAAATGCAACTTGAGTCATAATTCTTCTGTATTAACTTGAGCGCTTTCATGTTTTACAAACAATCTTCAGGTGTTACAGAATAACGTAGTAACGGTATCTTGGAATTGTAATTGTGACGTTCCATAATTGTATTAAGGTATATATAAACTGCCTATAAAGCCAGTCAACTTGGAAACTTGCCAACCTTCCCGGATTTGCGAATATTTACGCTAATGCAGGACTAAAACTTTAGATAAAACGGTCTATGGTTGGAACTGAACGGGGTTAGAATTAGAAAAATCTTCAAACAAAGTTATCATTAAAAAAAATAACATTTCGATGTCCATCAAAACGAATTGGCCAAGTCAAGCACTTTTAAACGTTCAGATTTTTACCAGAAAACACTCAACATACAACATTCCAACGATACAGAAACGCTCAAAGTTTCAACTAACGATGACACTTTACCTACTATCAACTTGATTCCTAAGCTTCACACATAAAATATATCAGATATCAAGGTATTTCACGAGATGATATGGAGTAAATGAACTTGAGACCATAACACATATGTTAGACTATGAACACAAAAAAGTACTGTCAATACCAGGAACAGTGATTTTTTCACTGTCATTCATTGTTCCCCGCTGTGGTAGTACTGTGAAATATATATTAACTACTGTCAAGAATAGTGCCAATCGGGGACAGTCATTAACAGTAATACTGACAGTGATTAACTGTCTAGTACTGTAACTGTAACACACAGTAAATGACAGTCTTTACGACTACTGTCATGCACTGTCCCGGATTGTTACAGTACATGTCAGTTATTGACAGTATTTAGTGTAACTGTCATGCACTGTCCTTGATTGTAATAGTGCATGACAGTTAGCCACAATATTTGAAATAACTGTGTTGCACTGTTGCGGATTTTTTACCGTATATGTACAAGTTAATTCCTTTTTCCTATAATTATCTAAAATTTTCAAAATCAATCTATTTTTATAGATAAATTGTAATAGTGTTCATGGCTATTTATTTTTTTTATCTTAATGTATTCAAAAAAAATAAACTATTTTTATCTTTAGATTAATCAGTTGCCAACATTTATTTTTGCAAAATGTTATTATGTTTGTTTGTTTTTTTTTAATTTTCAGCCGTAAATTGCAGATAGATAGAATTGTAACATAGCAATTACATACGAAATTTCATGACATTTAAAATACCCCGTTATGGTCTCACAAATATCTGCATTCGTATATTATTTGCTCATTCAAAAGGAAAGTTTCGCGTTTAATTCATTAAACTTGTCAGCACCATAGATATATGTATATCCGATGCTTTTAGAAGACGACCATTTCAATGTTAGGGTGTGTGGTTATGGCGATATCGCCTACAAAAAATATTCGTTTTTATGAGAATTTCGAAAATTATTTATTCACATCAAATGTCACATCAAAATAATTTATTTGCATTTGCATAAAAAAGTTGTTTTTTAGTTCTTCAAATTGAAATTAAATTGCACTTTTTCTTAGAAGTAGGTTTGGAATATCTATTTTAATTGGCACCAAAATTAAAAAATTCATTTACAAAGTTCCCCCCTCCCCCTGAATATGAATATCAAATCGTCAAAACCTTAACAGCCAAGGTAAGTATAGTATTTCACGAATTATTTCTTAATTTTGCTGATTACAGGTCAAAAACTTCACGCTCATTTTCCCAAAGAATAGTTTAGTTAGCTCGAAAACCGACTTTGTTTTCATTGATATATCCACTTGTTTTACCTTTCTGGGGCTATTTAGGGCTTGCTTTATGGTGTGAGGTTCCTCACTGTGTTGAAGACCGTACGATGACCCCTAGATGCTTTGTTTTGGGTCGTTTTAACCTGGATATGGGATGTTGTCTCCTTGACATTTATCCCATTTCCTTTCTTTTTCATATTTATACAAGTTTTTTTACTGTATTAAAATTATTATCTAAAAGGAAATAATTACCTCCATTTAATATCGTACATGGATACAGTTCTGACGGAGTGTTTATAATCTGCATTATGAATATATTTTTTTTATTTAGACGCCGACAAGATAGTCGTGTTTTGTGGGTTCTATCGTGAATGTATAAGATTTTTGCCTGGTGTACATTTACTCCATATTCCTTTACGTGTATACAACAAAAATACAACAAAAACCAATTCGCGACGTGAATTATAAACTGTCGCGCTAATTTCTATATTTACAAAAGTATTATCATTAGGGCGTGAATTTGTTTCTATGTTGGGCCATTTTCAGAATGTGCTCAGATGTTGCCGAAAATCGAGTAAGGTGGTCTCTAGTAAATGTACTTCTTGGAAATAAAATTAATATATGCTACACTTGTATGTTTTCTAGATTATTAGCAGTCGAACATTGCCGTAAATAGCTTTATGTGTCCATTTTAGCTATTTTACAATGTTTGAGATAATAGTACTACACAATACACACGAAGAACTAAAACATTTTTAATTTGTTACAAATGAATAAACATTTGGCCTTCCAATCGGCAATTAGTTTGTTTTGGTTCTGGATGTCCTATACAACAAATTTCAACAAAAACCTGCAAAAAACTGTCAAAATTGTATATAAGTGGAAAGTTCAATGCTGAATCTGAATGTATGAAAATTTTTGTTATGTCAGTGTATGTAACAGATGACCTATTATCACAGTTTTCGAGAAGATTTTATGCATTTGGAAAATTAGTATGCTGAATGAAATAAATTCCCGGGTAAATTGCCATACTTCTTTCTGTGTAAATGTATATCAAATAAAAATCAATTTCGAGTCGAATGGCATAGGAAATTATCTCAAATATAGACCTCGTTTTGCGTAGAAATAATAATGCAAAATATTTTTTTTTATATAGAAGTGGATATCATATACTTATTTTCCTCAAACAATTTCAAACAACAACACTGAGAACCACTTATGCACCATTAACATGATAGCATTAAATTATCTGTTGTGCAAAAAATTCAAAAATATTGAGATTTTGTAAAGAAACATTATTTATACAACTAATAATCTATAGATACAATGTATTAATGTAGTCGCAACATCCATTTAATGCGGAAAAAATAACAAACCAATTGAAAAAATATTGTCTTCACAGAGCAGGCAACACAATTCGTAAATTTTACTAGAGTACTTATCGGAGTGTGTACACCAGGTTATAGGTAGCGATTAATTCATCACTTTGAATAGATTTTATATGTTCATTTAGTGGGTATCATACCTATCTCAAATTTTATGTGTCAGAAATAAATAATAAATATATATGTAAAAATTCTCTCCTTCAATATCTTGATGTTAAATGCTAGTAAATAGCTGTCCTTTGTATATCTTATGTGATTTACTGAGATGAATGACAGGGAAAATATGAGAGTACTTCAGAGAAATTTCAGGCACGGACCATTTGAGGGGGGGGGGGGGGGTGGCTGGTATTTTTACTCGAGCCGGGAAATTATTTTCGTCGGCTTCGTGGGCCAGATTATTTTTTCCAAATACACTATGCTAGGAAATTTTGTTGAGCAAGGTTATTTTTTTCTCTAAAGAACAGGATCTGGGCCAGATTCTTTTTATCAGCAAAGGTGCTGGTCAGAGAATTTTTTGGCAAAAATCGGGGCCAGAATTTTTTTTTCTAAAAAATACCCCCCCCCCGAAAATCAAATGGTCCGTGCCTAATAAGAATTAAAATTCCAGGCTATACATTTTGCTCGTATGTCCTTGGCTATGATATGTCTGATATATCTGATCAAGACTGTTGCCAGTACAGCTCCATGCAAATCATGACTTGGTGGACACTAAAGCCATTTTTTTTAAATATTTAAAAAAAAAGGTCATGCTATCTGATTTTTTAAAAGGTGCTTTGATGTGAACAGTATGAAATTAAGTTGCCTTGATTTTATTCAAATTTCCAGTTCAGTGCACAAACATTCTGTGCATATTTTGCATTCACTAGGCTAGCAACCTTTGTAAGTTTGTTGAAATAAGTAACGTTTTCTTGGAAACAAACACACACATTTGACTTAATTCAGCCAAGAACCATTTAAACACATGTAAATCGATGTCTCCTATTTAGTACAGGTAATCAAATACTCTTGTTTTATGATCTTGTTAATTTGACACAGCTGTAATGTTTATTGCATTAATAAACAATCTTCAACTGTACACACGTGTAGTTCTTTCAGTAAATGACCATATTTATAGATGTGTTGATGTTTAAACTCGTGTGCTGTGCTGTCAATAATTATGCAGATGACATAACTTGCATTTTCAAGTCTAAAGTAAAGATGTTTAGTTTTCCGTATAAATGCTCTGTTAATATGAAAAACAATACAAAAAACATATCGTTTACTCTATAATACAACAGTAATCAGTACCAGTTACCGTTAACCTTGCTTGAGGCAGTTCCAATTCATAATAGAGTCGGTAATTATATTTGTGTTATCGTCGCCAGTGTACAACACATCGTTTGTGGTTTCGGCATCGTCACCAGTGTGCAATAAAATGTGTTGTGCACCTTCAGTCACACATAGCATTATCATAGCAGAATCCCTGCTACATAAATTATGTACGCACGGGAAATTTGATGCAAAATTTTGGGATATTTCGGGTATTAATGTTCATTTTTGCAATTTCTAGAGATTTCCCTGTTGACTGACAATTTCAGGTACTAAATTTTGTTCTAAAAAAATTAACCATAGAAATTCTGGCAAAACATAGAAATAAACTCGTTTATATTGAAATTAGTATGCTTTTATATATCAATATGGATAAGTCTGGTTCATCATTTTCGATAAATACGAGAAACTCTGGTCTAAAATTTCGCATGACCTGAATAAATTCGAATTTTTGGATTAAACCTTATGACACCCCCGTCAGATTGAAGTCAAGTTACCCCCGCTGAGAGCTTGGTATGGTAAAAAATCTATGTGCAAAAAGAAACCTATTACATTCTAAGAAAATTCGCACTATAACCCGATAATGCTACTGGTAAAACAAAAAGATTCTATCTAATTGTAGAGGAAAATCGTTTCAGCGCTGAAAAATATTTTTTATTTAAAACTAATGCAGCTGTAAATACATGCAATGTCAAAATTAAACTGAGATGTAAACAGAAGGTAAAAAGTTTTTACGAATAAATTAAAGTCCTATAAATAATATTTCACCGACCGGGAGAAATCCAACTGCTGCTGCCTTAAACCAGGGACATGTATCTGCTTAAACTTATACGAAAGGCATATGTATATTAAATTTCACATATTCAGATAACCAAGCCATGACGACATGTGATGTTCATTTAAGTAAAAGTATAAAACAAGTTTACAGGTGCTCACAGTGTATTCGTGTTAAAAGAACCTACTGTTTGAGATAGTCGAAATATATAATAAACTGTGAATAAACTATGCAAGTGCTTTTTTCGTATTTACATTATTTGGATCAAACACTATGAGAAGCTCTAATAAATCCGACACCTGCGTTATATTTTGACAATACTTATAAAAGGTGGCTACAGTCCTTGCTTCAGTAGCCGTTACTAAAAGAGCGATTATTAAGCGATCCGTCAGCCGTCAACGATCAGTCATCGATCAGTGATCGATCAGTCAACAATCCGTCAAAGTCTGACGGATAGGAAAAGTAATTCACGTATTTGACGGATACAATACGTAAATTACGTGACTGACGGATGATTGATCGGTCCTATCCGTAAATGACTGATTGATAGCCTTACGTCATTTTTCAAGTTAATACATTTTGCGAAATGATAATTTCGTTTCATCACAAAAATGAATTTAGAATTGAAATGTATAAAAAAAAATATTATAACACCCTATGTATATTTAATCCGTACGTTAAGGTTAATATTATATTTACTTGATGTTTCTGCTTGTACGTAGGAACGAATGCATTAAAATTTGGAAGCACATCTGATATTTCCAATCGTCGAAAATAGACAAATTAATAAAAAAAAAATAAAATAAAATAATTTAAACAACTGGTTAAACGTTAATTGTTAGACAATAACAGGAATGCAAATAAGAGCGAAACAAAAATTGAATGACAAAAAACAAAACAAAACAAATGATTTGACGCATGACTGTTAAATCCTTCTTTTCAAACACTAAATATGCTAAAATTTATTTAAATTGTGATTCATCAGGGACTATACATTACATTGTAATGTATAGTTCCTGGATTCATGAAATAAAAAAATCTTCGAAAGGAATATAATGAATAAAATTTTCAAAAAAAAATTATTGTTTGGGTCATTTCTATAGATAGCTTTTAAACTGCACTCTAAAAAAACTAACTTTTCAAGCCTTAATTATGTTGAAATTCATTAAAGATGTGTTTCGCAAAAGATAAAACTCCTTCGAAAGGATATGATGAATAAAGTTTTCAAAACATTTAAATTGTTTTGGTCCTTTTTATAGACAGAGTTTAAACCGCAATCTAAAAATCTAACACTTCAAGCCTTAAATATGTTAAAATTCATTAAAGTTGTGTTTTGCAAAAGATAAAACTCCTTCGAAAGGATATGGTGAATCAAATTTTCAAAATATTTAAATTGTTTTGGTCATTTTTATAGATAGAGTTTATAGACTATGCATCTAACTTTTCAACCCTTAAATATGCTAAAATTGATTAAAAGTGTGATTCGCAAAATAAAAAAACTCCTGCGAAGGATTGCATGAAGTAAAATTTTAAAAAAACTGAATTGTTTTGGTCATTTTTAAAGATTGAGTTGAAACCGCACACCAAAAATCTTATCTTCAAGCCTAAAAGAATGCTGAAATTCATTAAAATTGCGCTTCGCAAAATATAAAACTCCTTCAAAAGGATATGATGAATAGAATTTTCAAAATATTTAAATTGTTTTGGTTATTTTCATTGGCAGAGTTTAAACCGCACTCTAAAAATCTAACACTTCAAGCCTTAAATATGTTAAAATTCATTAAAATTGTGTTTCGCAAAAGATAAAACTCCTTCAAAACAATATGATAAAAAAAAATTCAAAACATTTAAATTGTTTTGGTTATTTTTAGACAAAGTTTAAACTGCACTCTAAAAATCTAACTTTTCAAGCCTTAAATATGTTAAAATTCATTAAAGGTGTGTTTCGCAAAAGATAAAAGGCCTTCGAAAGGATATGGTGAATCAAATTTCCAAAATATTTAAATTGTTTTGGTCATTTTTATAGACAGAGTTGAAACCATAGACTATGCATCTAACTTTTCAAGCCTTAAATATGTTAAAATTCATTAAAATTGTGATTCGCAAAATAAAACACTCCTGCGAAAGGATTGCATGAAGTAAAATTTTTAAAAAACTCAATTGTTTTGGTCATTTTTTAAAGATTGAGTTTAAACCGCACACCCAAAATCTGACCTTTCAACCTAAAAGAATGCTTAAATTCATTAAAATTGTGTTTCGCAAAATATAAAACTCCTTCAAAAGGATATGATGAATAGAATTTTCAAAATATTTAAATTGTTATGGTCATTTTCATTGGCAGAGTTTAAACCGCACTCTAAAAATCTAACACTTCAAGCCTTAAATATGTTAAAATTCATTAAAATTGTGTTTCGCAAAAGATAAAACTCCTTCAAAAGGATATGATGACTAAAATTTTCAAAATATTTAAGCTGTTTTGGTCATTTTTATACACAGAGTTTAACGCGCACACTAAAAATCTTACTTCTCATGCCTTAAATATGTTAAAATTCATTAAAATTGTGTTTCGCAAAAGATAAAACTCCTTCAAAACAATATGATAAAAAAAAATTTCAAAACATTTAAATTGTTTTGGTTATTCTTATAGACAGAGTTTAAACCACACTCTAAAAATATAACTTTTCATGCCTTAAATATGTTAATATTCATTAAAGGTGTGTTTCGCAAAAGATAAAACTCCTTCGAAAGGATATGATGAATAAAATTTTCAAAATATTTGAATTGTTTTGGTCATTTTTTAGACAGAGTTTAAACCACACTCTAAAAATCTAACTTTTCAAGCCTTAAATATGTTAAAATTCATTAAAGGTGTGTTTCGCGAAAGATAAAACTCCTTCGAAAGGATATGATGAATAAAATTTTCAAAACATTTTAAATTGTTTTGGTTGTTTTTAAAGACAGAGTTTAAACTGCACTCTAAGTCTAACTTTTCAAGCCTTAAATATGTTAAAATTCATTAAAGGTGTGTTTCGCAAAAGATAAAACTCCTTCGAAAGGA
Source organism: Modiolus philippinarum (assembly GCA_002080025.1). Lineage (NCBI taxonomy): Eukaryota > Metazoa > Mollusca > Bivalvia > Mytilida > Modiolidae > Modiolus > Modiolus philippinarum. Next base: position 87,910 of record MJUU01011021.1, read on the forward strand.
TATGTTGAATAAAATTTTCAAAATATTTAAGTTGTTTTGGTCATTTTTATAGACAAAGGTTAAACCGCACACTAAAAACCTTACTTTTCAAGACTTAAATATGTCAAAATTCATTAAAATTATGTTGTGCAAAATATAAAACTCCTTTGAAAGAATATGATGAATAAAATTTGCAAAAAAATATTGTTTTGGTCATTTTCAAACATTGAGTCCAAAACGCAGACTTTGTATTATGCAGTTTAGATACCCAGTTCTCATTCGCAAATACATGTAAACACTTTAAATTGAAACAAAATACAGTATTCGTAATTTAATCAATTTGTTTCTTTATATTCGAAAAAGATGTATCTAACAAGCTGTAAACACACGAGAATAATATTATGTTTATTCGTTTTGCCTTAAAATTCCAAATATTTACGTATCCGTCATACGTGATTTACTGATTGATACAACACGTAATTGACGGATGCGATCAGTAAAATACGTTTACATCCGTAAAATACGTTTACACCCGTAAAATACGTACACATCCGTTATTCATGGATCCGTCATCGATCAGTGAAAAATTCAGTCATCAATCAGTCAAAAATCCGTCATCAATCAGTCAACAATCCGTCATTAAGTAACGGCTACTGATACTAGGACTGTATCATTGACCTTAATGAGTAAGGTTTTCAATGGCATATCGGAGGGATGGACAGGGGGTGTCATCTCTTTCTCCTGCCCTCTGTTCCTTTGTCCCATTCCTCTCTCCTTTCTCCAGGCCCCTTTCTACTGGTCTTCCTTTCATTATCTTCCCCTCTCTTGTCCCTTTTCTCAAGCTCCTTGTAACGTTCTAACATCCCCCTCTCTCCTTTCTCCAGGTCTTCATTTATTCCTGTCAGCCGCCTCTTGGCGTAGTGTTTTTTTCTTTGAAACTTATGTGAATTCAATCTTTCATTGTTGAATGAACTCAATTTTTTTTCATAGTGAGAGATAATTTAATAATATATTTCACACTTTTAAACTATTATTGAATCATTCTTTTATTTTGAATTGTTTCAGCTATTTATATATCTTTATGTAAATTCATGAAGTCTACCGGGAATCAAGGATGGAATTCTAGTCCGACAAAAATACAATGGATATGTAATTCGTCAATACACAGAAAAATTATGTTTACACGTGCAATGCTATTAACAACTGCAGCAAAGTCTAAATAGATGTCAATCGTTCCTTCGGGTGTCACCAAGGACATACTGTGTACTTGAAGCGTGTTTCGCCATGAATGAAATCAAGACTGAACATGAAAAAGAATCACTTTGCGCATCTTTTTTTTTCTTTATGTATTTTCTGAAATCAAAATAATTTCATTGCAGTCCGCAACAAAAGACAATTCAGTTCAATAAAGTAACTTTCGAAAATTTAATCACTCTGGAATCTGTCCACAGCATTACTAGTAGCTTTACATTTTTTTCATTAATACTTGCCACTTTAGGGGTTAATCGTCCTGCATTTATTATTAACATGCATTTTTGCCACATTACCAAGTTTGAACTTTTTTGCAGTTTGTATTGATGCAATTTGTATTGATGCACTTTCATACAAAGTTCCGAACCCGGCCTTCAAGCTTTTCATATTCAAGCAGTTTTAGAAGACTACAGGGCATATATCTGTTGACCTAGACGTTATTGTTTTGTGTATTGCTGGTTCCCGACCATACGGGAAATGTTTATGTAAACATCTTGTAGAAATAATTAATATATTATGGCGGTCATGATGTGAAAAATTAAAAACTTTTCTGCAATCAAGGATTTGTAAAAATTGTTGCTACAATCTGCTTGCAATCATGCTTGTGCAGTACAACTACTGCGCCTCTGTATGTCTTGCTGATGCAGTTACAACCATTAATAAATAAATCGTTTTCGTCTAATAAAATAAATAATTTATTATTTTGTTCTAATTTATATTCAAAATTATACCATAAAACACCAAACATTATAGAACTATTTCAGGTATGCCTAGTGTCAATGGGAAATTTAGTGTATTCCGCTTAAATTTGAATTGAATGCATTTTTATTTTGCGTAATACTTTAAAAAATTCTGAAATACAAAATTATAGGAATACAAATAAAATATAGCGATAATACCATTTTAAAAAAGTTGTACAAACGTGAATATATATGTATGCCACAAGTTTTATGCATTTTTAGATTATGTTTATTTATTTCATAAAATACATTTCAGTTTGAATAAGCATCGCAAAAATGTTAATTTGACCCACTGCTATGTGTACACGTGTCGGAGGGTGCTCAGGAAAGTTTGTCAGGTCACCTGTGCTGTGTAATGCGATTAAAACAAGTACCCCGTGGCTAGCCGCGGTTTTAGTCCAACGGATCAGATATAATAATATTTGTTATTGAAAGAATAAATGATATATATTATTTGTTCCAAAAGGAAGAAGTATTATGTCAATGTTTAAATTATTTAAAAAAAAAATGAATTCTCTCACAGAAAGTGATAAATTGTTTCTTTATAGTAAATTTTAGAAAAAAAATATGAAATTGAACCATATTTGGAAAACATAAAAAAAAAGAAAATAGAAAATATCTAACGACATTAAGAGTCAGAGATCATATTTTAGAAATTGAAAGGGAAAGGTAGAAAAATATTAAACGAGAAAACAGAAAATGTAAGAACTGCAATTCCAACACTATTGATGATGAAGAACGTTTCTTATTTTCATGTAATAATAACATAAAACTAAGAGAAAACTATTAACAGGAAATAAAACGTTTAATACCAAATATTGAAAGTAAACCAGATAAACTGTATGTATGTTTAAATTGGGTTTTGTTATTGTTCATGTATGCCTTCAACCCTAATGTATATTGGTACAATTGTGCATTTAAATAAATAAATACTTTAGTATTTTTTCCAATGGAACTTTTGTCAGGTGGAACAAAAATATGTTTACACAGGCAGCGCTTTAGGGACCGACCATTTAACTTGAAAAGGGAGAGAGGGAGGGCTACGGTTTTTCTCAAAAAAAATATTTTGGAGCTAATTTTGTGTGAAAAAATATTATGGCTGCTAAAATGCTGAAAAAAATTTTCTGAAAGAGTCTTTTTGCGTCAAAAAAGATGTTAATTTCAAAAAAAATATATTTGTGTTGGTGCATGTGAAAAAAATTAATAAACTTTTCCAGAAAAAAAAAACATAACCCCCTTCAAGTTAAATCGTCGGTCCCTTAGTCGTCAATTCAATTAACAATCTCCGATCAGGGGATGACCTGAATACTAGTATATGTATAGTGCGGGCGAGTGGCCACATAACACAATATACATGATATAAAATCATGTCATCTGACTCAATTTGCGAATTTAAACGTTTGAAAACAGACGTATTAATGTCTGGATCTGGTATACTTCATGCACTATGACCGATTTTTAGATCAGAACGAGGAAAATCATCGAAATTTCTCTTTTTGTCTTAAATAAAAATGATACTATTGGTAATTCTGAAAAGCTGTCATACTGGTCTTTGCAAATTATTAAAAGACAACTGAAACGGTCCTTTATTTTATAATAATTTACTTGCAAATTACACCCATACAGATAAGCAAATACAAACATGCAGTAATTGTTTACTGAGAAAAAAAAAACTATACAATTATTAGTTTTCCAGTGAAATGTGAATCATCTAAATAGAACATGCCTCGCATTACTCGATCTAAAGAAGTCGTTTAGAGTTTTTTTTTTCTGTAATGTCAAATCCTAATTCGGGAAAGCGTTGAAGAAAAACTATGCCCTACTTACATATCGGAACTCAAATAAAATTTCTCAACTGAATTTCATAGTATAGGTAAAAATCGCCTTTAAACATATGGATCCAGTTTACAAATGAATGAATATTCCAACATAAATGTTGCACTTTTTAGTTCGTTTATGCTTTAAAAATAAGCCATAAATTATAAATAATTGTAGAATTCTACAAAATAAGTGTTGAATTTCAATCTGTTAGTTTCGTTGTCTTATTAAGGGGAGCTAACAATGTCTCACTAAAGTTATCCGTTACACTCCCTTCTCCTAAAAACGTTTGACCCTTTCACATTTATAAGCCATGGAAATGTTATCGATTTTTAGATGTGAAAAATATCTGGCGTTTGTGCAACTTTAAATTGTTGCTTCAAATGGAACCATACTTAGCTACAAGGATCTACAAAAGTCTTTTCGTCTTCTTGAAATATAATAATCTATGTCTTATCTATATGAAGAACACTGGAAACATTTAATTAACATTGGATACACGTGTGCAAATACAATCAAGTTTGAAGACAACGGTCTTTGATTCTATGGTAAACGCATTCAAAGATGAAATAACCCGAAACTATTAATGAATTGGGTTCAAAATTAAAATGTATTACTAATCCATTGCAGTTTAGTAATTGATATTCGAAAATGAAATTCATTTTTTTTTTGTTTACCGTTTAAGGCATTTCAAGATTTGAAACAGCAATTAAATGCTCGCTAAATTGTAAGATTGGTTTACCCGGGTTATTTTTTATTTTTATTTTTATTTTAATATTAATTTATTTTTTTTGCCTAATGTATAGTTTACTCCAGATCATTTCTCTTTCTTCATGTGTGTGATGAAACATGATTTAAAGGGTTTCTTGTTTTAATGATACACAATACTTGATATAAACTAACATATGAAACACTCGTAAGAGTGGTATTCCCATTTTTTGTCGTCAACAATGGTGATCGTAGGAGAGAAACAATCATACGGAGTTTAATATCATGGTATTTTTGGAAAAAAACCTTCTGGTTGAAAAAAAAAAAATAATGTGGCTCTGACTTTGTCTATCAGAAAAGAAAGCCTGGCAAATAATCAGTCCCGCGTACTTGGCCAAAAAAAATTTCTCGGCTCGGGTAAAAATCCCAGGCACTCCCTCCTGAAAATCAAATGGTTCTTGCCTTACTTTTTAATAGAATTGAAATTACATAGTTTTGATGATTTTAATACTTTCAATAGACGTTATCTATTTTTTCAATTAATACACCCGAGTAACATGTACATCTCCTGTATCATGTTATTTTTTCCAATAAACAATGTCAAGGTGTAACATTTAAATTGTCCACACATGGCTGCAACAATTTATATTTCGGTGAAATAAAATATTTGTAATATTTCGTCTGAATAAGCTGAGAATGTGGTCATTTTTTTTTTTGCTTCTTTTAGTACCAACTCCCACTTAATGTTGACTTAAGTTCTCTACTCCGGCCGGGAAATTTAAAATCTTTGGTTCATTACTCATATCTATTATATGTCACACAATATATAGTTTTTTTGGTATAATTCTGTTTTACTTTTAATTAAGTAATCCAGTATAAATAAAAGTTGGTATTTCATTGAAAACATTATTTTCTTTTCAGTAAATTTGCACTGGTTTTTTATTTTATACAGGAAATAAATGATTGCTTGACAATTTTTGCATTTTGTATCAAAAAGTTTTGGAAATAATCAAATGAAAAGCTGAAACTTGCTTATTATATTTCCATTTGTTATTTTTAACTATTAGTTTTTGATTCAGAAAAAGAGAGTCTATATATATATATATATATACATGTACATGAAACTAGCACAAAAAAGGAAATACTGTGATCGACTGTGACTGCCTGTCACAATCCACCACAGTGCAGGACAGTACAGGTGAAAATGTAATTAACTGACCTGTGCTCTCTTTGGTTCATAGTGTTTACTCAAACTGCAATAATTTTAATGAGCTGCATGGCAATTTCGGAAATTAACATGCCAACAACAAATGATGTAATCTATTAATTACTGTCTCCCGTAGAAAACCATATCTTTGAATTTAACAGCAAATCATTATTACAGAAAAAAAGGTTTAACAATGGAATCAGTACCAAACCCTGTGTGTTGCAATATTTCGCTACTCAAAGTTATAAAGGATGTAATTATCAAAATTTTGAAATTATCATAATATTTACTACTACGGAAAATATTTAGATGAAGGGTTTTCCACATATCATAGGGTTGAACAAGTAATAAAAATAATTTCTGATATAGCCTATGAATACCACCTTTTTTTATATTTACATGCGAATGCGCAAACACGTTAATGAATTTTTTTGATTTTAACGTTTATAAAGGAAGGAATTTTTTCAGTCCAGCTATTCGAAAACAAAATACTTCAAGGAAACAACCTAAATCACTTATCTCCATCAAGATAGCTGTCACAGTCGACATGTTTTCACCTGATTCATCAAGAGTGAGAAAATAAGACATACTAGCAACACCAGTGACGAAAAACAGTTATACAAACTCCTAGCAGCTTTCAAATTTAACTTGGTTAAAGAGGCTATAGTGAACATTAATTTGATTAAAATATAAATCTTGCTATGACAAAAAAGCTGAATGTTTTCAAGCAGATGGGAAATGAATACAGAGAAATATCACTATAGTGTGTTCAACAACCATGCTTTTGAAGGATTAAACAATAATAAAATCAGATATTGGTATTTGTTGGAACATAACAATGTTTTGCATTACTATTCTTATTCTTATTCAATTATTACTTCTTTAAAGCTTAAAAATTCAGGGATATATTGACTTCCACTTACATAAAAAATAATTATTTACTAACTTGATAAGGTAGATCTCTGGTGATATCCAGCCTAATAAAAATGCAGAAACACTAGATTAGCGTAGGCTCGAGTTAAACAATAAAGTACTTTTGTCATGCATCAGATGACAATGATTGTAAGAGTATTTTGCCAGTTCAATTAATATTTGTTGATAATTCCACATCCAGAAAACACATCGATGTAGCGTTGTTCGACAATCAGCAAAGAATTCCAGACAAACCGTTTTTAGGGTCCGTTAAATTAAATATTATATATCAGCAAAGCTCATTGCTGAGGGCCTCATAGTGACTTCAAGATAAGGAACAACATTAAAAACCTTGTCCATTTGCTTATTTTTACAATGTATTTGTAGAAATCAATATCATGTGTATTTACTCAATATTCTTTAATTCACCATACATGTATCATTTAATCAAATAAATTATTAAAAAAAAATATATATTTTTTTACACAATCATCAATTAAAATTGTATGTCGCCCTTGTATTTAATCTAAACATGGAATAAAAATGCACAAAATCCTAAATTATGATTGCATGCCGTCTTCGTGTGTGATCTAAACATATAATAAAAGTGTACACAATTTTAAATTTGGAGTGTATGTCGCCTTTGTGTTTGATCTTAACATATAATAAAAGTGTGCACAATCCTAAATTAGGATTATATGTCGTAGAATTAAAGTGTGCACAATCCTAAACTTGGACTGTATGTCGCCCTCTTGTTTGATCTTAATATAGAATTAAAGTGTATACAATCCTAAATTAGGATTGTATGTTGCCTTTGTGTTTGATCTAAACATATTATACAAATGTACACAATCCTAAATTAGGATTCTAAGTCCGATGTGGTTGCTGTGAATGGTCACAAAAAAAATGTATATTTGGTGATTATTTTAAAAATACAAGAAGACAACGAGGTAATTGAAGAAATTATTTTATTTAGAAACTTGAAATATAGACATTTAAAAAAAAATTTTCAAAACAAAGGAGTATCTTCCCCTCGCATAGCTATATCCAGTGCTGATTTTGGCCTAACTGTGTAGATAATTTTGATTATTTATTGTCTATCGGCTTTATCACATATTTCCAAATGTTTTTGATTTTTTATACAAAAACTAAATTAACAAAAACTTCGGTATTTTGTTATTAACTCACCGTATTGAATTAGCACTGAAGTAAAACGACTCTATAAATCAGATGACCTACATAAATACGTCTGTTGTGGTACATTTGCGCTCAAGGTAAGATTTATATTTAACCCTACATTGTTAAAGTAAAGGACAAAACCTCATTCATTTGTCAAGTGTTTTAGAATGTTAATCATTATTGATAATGAAATCAAAAATATCAAAAACTTTTATAATTATCTTAACAGATGTTATCAAAATGGATATGTTTTCTTGTTTACAATAAGGGTCTGAAATGGATATGTCACGTTTTATTAAATACTTTGAGTTTCAAGATGTCTTTCTCGATGATTTGAAAACGAGGTATAGTGTAATTAAAAAAAAAAAAAAAAACAGGTCATATGATATGACATGATAATACTTAGACAGATTAATAATGAGAGGAAATTGTGCTTATTGGGGTACTTTTTTTGTAATTAAGATGATAGCTGTTTTTAAATATCAAAAGCTTGCATACAATTATGTTTTTGTAGTAATTTTTATACATTAAAAGTTCCAATTCCATCTTCTTTTTTAAAGATTGATATTTGCAATTAATCTGTAGCGATCAGATAACTATGATTTAGGACATTTCCTTGATAAAATTTATTTACTTTTTTAATCTGATTCATTGCACCAAGCAATTTTTAGTTTTATTCAAAACATGTCTGAATGTGAAAATAACGGCAGTTGAATAACGAAGAAGCACAGCAGTGCTATTTACAAAAAACAACATAGCCAAACTGAGAACAGAGAAAAGAAGTAACGTAAGACAGCTTCAAAACACAGAAATAAAAACACAACATTCAAAACAAAGACACTTACACTGTAAACTCCCATGAAGCCGACAGTGACATCAGGTGCTGCGGGATGGTAAGCATGTCCTGCCCTGTTAACATCACCCGGAAAAAGGTCAGTAAGTTATATATATATTTCTGAAAGACCTGTTAGTTTGCTGATTAGTTGATGTCATTTTTTAACCACATGACAAAGGCAATTAAAATCCAAGATAAATGTTACCTCTTGAAAAATACTTTAACTAATATGCGATTTTGATCCAAATACGTTGACCTTTTGCGACTGTTTACAATTTAAATAAAATGGCACAACATTTGTTTTGCATTTAAATTAGTTCTTGTCTATACAACTTATTATCTTCAAAATTCTTCATTAACTTTATTGGGTATATTGGAAGAGCTATCATATATTACATTGACGTACTGAAATTTTGGATAACATCACTGATCTGTGGAGCTACTTCATCTCTTACTAATTGTACGTTGATGGTATTGACAGAGCTATAAAATAAAATGTTAAATCAGGTTACTAACGTTTTAATGATATTACTGATCATTAGAGCCTATTCAACTCTTACTTATTGTATGTATAATATATTGACAGAGCTATAAAATATTACACTACCTTATAACGGTTTAAATTATATCATTGACCATTAGAGCAGCTTTCATCTCTTACTAACTGTACGCTGACTATATTGATATATTGATAGAGCTATAAATTGCTACCATCAAAAATGTTTCTAGTGTGTTATACCTTTCATTCCGTTACCGTTAGGAATGTGTTAAAAAAGTTTTATATCACTGAACTGTAAGGTATGTATTCTTGGAAAACTTTTTTATTCCAACCCCAAAAATTATTGATGACATTAATTTGTTTCCTGTCGGACTGTATGCCTTGTTTCCAGTTATATGTATTTTTTTCATGGACCTAAACATGCAAATCAGTTATAAGACATACCTCCTTTGCGATTCAAACTATTATTCCCAACCCTTATAAATAATTAGCTTCCCAAGCGTTGCAATATTGAGAGCATTCGCCGTGTTTCAAGATTTTCGAATTTGAACAACCAAGTTCATTATAAAAATCCATGCAAAAAGTGAATACACGAGTAGTTATGAATTTAAATTTGAAAATATGACTTTTCATGAACCTTAGTCAATTGTGTCTTTTTCTATTTCGGTATACAATTTCCCTAAAGTAGTACATAAAAATAAACAGAATTATGAAAAGATTTCGAAACGACCCACCAGGTAAAACAAGTCGGATATTGATTTTAATTATAACAAGAATTAATCACAACAATATGTTCTCTTCTCACGAGAGCGTACTATTAAAAAGACGATGTCTAAAATGGCTAATTTTGGATTTTTGGAAATATTGACCAAAAAAAATACCAAAAAACTGCAGGTATCAGAAATCAGGCGACGGAAAAATTAATCTCAAAGCTTTAATTTGATTTTAGTAATAATGATGAAAAGCACGATCTTCTGTTGGAGAATGATACAGCAGTAGGTTTTCACAAAAATCGTTTTGACTTCGATTTTGAAAGTTCATTCTTACCAACTTTCGAATTGATATTATGTAATGCAAGTGGGATTTTTTGCTTTTATTGAAATTTTCGTACTTCAGTAAACTGTAAAATACATATATTCATGTTTAGCATAGCTCTAAACCAGAGAACCACTGTATGGCCATGCCTTGTAAATACATTTGCAAAGGGTTTTTGGACACATATGATAGGGCATTGTGCTGCACCTTTAAAGTCACTATTTTTTGAAAAAGAAACAGCGCGAGGTTTTATATTATAGGACTAATCATTATGGAAAGTTTAAGAGATCACGTAGGGAAAGTTATTCTATACACGTATGTATAAATATGCCACGAATTTGTTCTGAAATTGTGCGTAGTGGTAGTTGCTTCACATGGCTAATAACATTAATTAGCATGGTATAATTCTATAGGCATTTTAAATTTGTCTTTGAATCGACTCACCAATAAATTGAATTCAACCAACTGAAGACTAAGGTGTTTGTTTTAAACGTGATAAAAATAACGGTACACCACAGACACAAAAAAGAATTTCTAATTACAGTATTACTTGAAGCAAAGTACATGGTGTAGAGGTTGTTTATATTTTTCCTTTTTATTTTGTGTTAAATTACGTTGTTAGCGGCTACATATCCAGAAAATTCATTAGATGATCCACAGGAAATCTTGTGATTAAACGTCCCGTATTTTATCAAAATATTTCTTTTTCATGCAGGATTCAGGCATAATATGACAAAAAGGTAAGAGGCTGTGATTCTGTCGGGAGGAGAGGAAGTATTGTTACTCTCCAATATACTATAGGGGATACAATCTAGCTGTTACTATAGAATGTTACTGAACATTGCACCGAGTTAATATAATTCGGAATGCCATCGTAAAAATTAAGCATGAATTCGGTGTTTTATCGGAATAGAGAAGAATAATCCTGTATATTCTGTTTCATTTGTTTATTTATTATAGAATTGGGCACTTTCATTTAACTCCCTGGAACACCTGAATATATTAAAGCAGTTGTATCATTCATAAAAAAGTCATTTAAACTATGGAGAGAGGATCAAAGGTCTATAAAAATATCTAAGTATTTTGAAATCTTGTTTATATGGTATGTACTAGTTTTGTAAGCGATTGTTCCTAAATGGAATTGTGTTTTGAATCAATAAAGTTTAAGTAATTAAATGAGGATGATTTCGATAACGTGTTTTGGGAATTTTCATCTCGTTGTTAAGTGTTTTTGGTGAATTAAATCAGTTGTAAACTGTTTTTGGACCATTTAGTGTCTGTTCTTTTGATTTTTTTTTTACTTTTTGTTAACTGTTAAAGGGAAATTAAAAGCATTGTTTTCTGTTGATCATAAAATTTGTGTTATTGTTTTGTAAATTTACTGTCAAATAACTGTCTACTGCTTCAGGGAGAAATTACGGATTGTTAGCCTGTAAATGAACCCCTCTTGTCCCCTATTAAACTCGCAATTTCTAATATACAAAAATCGCTGATGATTACAGAAAAAAAAAATCACAAGTGCACACTGAAATATTATAGGTTATTCTGATAACAGACGGGGCTGTCCTATATCTTTTTTTCAAAAAGGCACTGCCTTGAATTTTCTACACACCTCGGCATTCATGTGCCAATGTTTGAGAAGTCACTCCTTCAGCAACCTTTTAATTGGTTGGATAACAACAAACAGAACATTAATACTGTTTGAAATGAACATACAATGTATAGTTTTAGATGTAAAACCATACAATCAGGAGTCGCTTCTTTAGTGTGTTATTCAACTTTATCGTTACTTATCGAATAAAATAAAGCTTAAGGTTGAGAAATTGCTCGTTCGATGTTTGTGTATCTTAAGTAACCTCATATGCCAACCTTTGCACTCATTCAGGAATGGATCAGTAATATTAAGATGCGAAATTGTATAAAGCTATCGTATGCTTTGATACCTTTCAGTTTATTTCCCTTTTAAGGCAATCGAGTCATTTAACAATAGAAAAATATAACAATACATAAAAAATAAATAAAAACACCAAACATAAAAAAAATGATGAATTGGTACCTTGTTACCCGTATCCTCGAAAAAGAGTGCAAGCAGTCGTCTGCAATAAGAACGATATTGGGATGTTAAGAAAAAAATATGAGATATCAAAATGCATCCCTTTGCGGTTATTTCTTTTTTTACATGTTATTTTGATGATTACTTAGAATTAAAAAAAATATCGATGTTTGCCTGTCAATATTGGAAAGTTCCCAGTTGAAAAAAGGCTTTATATGAACAAACTTATAAAACCTTTAAATCGTCTAATTCATACGGGTTGTAATTACGGTATTGTCGTCAAGTCATTACGCATGGCCTTCTTTGGTATTAACATTGATTTTTTGATAGGGTCTTTCCCTTTTAATTAAACACATTCTAAATTTCTAAAATCTGTATTTCATGGACACGGGTTACGTATTCCGGTAAATGCATGAAATCATTATGCTAAAGTCCTCACAGGAAGGGATATTGGTGGAAGCTGTATACTGAGGGTACATAACTTACTTTGTCATTTGGTAATGGGTCTGGTGCTGGCCTGTCAGTTAACTACTAGTAGTCTCTTGTGATTTCATGTTTATGTCCGTATATTTCAGTTTCATTTTTCACAATTGACTCAGTCCTGTTGCCAACTGAATTTTACTGTTGTTACGATTGTTTTTTTATTTATCACATTGGCTGTAGGGGGAAGGTTTGGGCCCAATAAAACTAGTTTAACCCTACCGCAGAAGGTTTGCCCCTGTCCTAGGTCAGGAAATCTATTAAGTCTTTGTGTGTCTTGTCTTTTTTCTGGTTCGTTTACTTTATATCTATAGGAGTCTAGGATGATCTCTATTTCGCTGAACTTGATTACTCTTTATCCAGGGGCCGACTCCGACCTACCATTGGGTGTGGGGTTTCCCACCGTTCATTGTAGACCTTATGGTAGCTTTGACACATTCCCCGTTTTCCCTTTTTTCTATTTAATTCGTTTTTATTTCCGTGCATTGTAGCTGTCTCACGTCCTTGTTTTGTCTTTGTTTTTATCTGTTACCGTTTCTGCCATGTTTTTTGACTTCGATTTTTGTAGTCATCGCTTCCCTTGTTCCTTCGGTATTCTACTGCCGTTGTTTGACATCAATTTTAGTGGTTTTCTCAAATATCACTATTTCATGGGCACTTAAATTCGTGGCTTCGAATTCTATACATTAGAAACCTACGGGGAAAATGCATTTCTTTGGGAACTTAATATCATGGTTTAAGCGAACCACGAAATCCACAAAAACTGGAACCCCACGAACACTTGTACTTTCACAGTATATATTTCAAGGACTGTGAGAAATTCCAAAGTTTAAATGTTGAAATATCTTTATTTAATTGAGGAAATATATTGTATTTTCTGTCATTCAAAATATTATGTTAGAATAATAGAACAAATGCAAACAAAACATACATTTAAAAAATTTGATAGTTGATATGAACATTTCATATCAAAAAGATAACGTCACTCACAAGCAGCTTCTTACTAAGGGTGTTTCTCATTTTCCTTTTTACCAAACTGTTAAAAAATGCCACGAATTGATCACATATCTAGAAAAAAATGGCACGTAAATTTAATTACTTAAGAAATAGGGGAGACTGACAGGATATTCGGCATATATTTTCTGAACTTGCTTTGAGATCGGATGACCTTCAGAAATACAAGCCTCTCGATGATACTGATAATGTCTACTGAAATTCATGTCGATTCTTTAAAATTAATGAAGAAAATATAACAGGAAACACATACAATAGCCGAACATTTCAATCACATGCCACATTCCATCAGAGAACTGCACAAGGAAAAAAATCAAATGACAAAAGACAAACATAGCTAACGAAAGGAACTCGGGATATCCGGACTTTGTACCTTCATTAGCAACAGCTAGATATAGGGTTAAACCAGTGTATGGGTACCCTAACCTCCCTTTTCTCTATCCCATTTCCCTTTAGTATAATAAACATACAAATAAAACCTAATACAAGTAAACCACTAACTCCATAACCACAATTTTGAAAAGGGAAAGATGAATACAAAAAGTAATTTAGAAAGATGGGTCAAGGAACCTAGTCTGCTGGTGAACACTGCCGCTCTACGGAAAAAATAAGTAAATACAAAACTTCATGAAGGATCATGGACTTCAATAGACATCGGCAGTATCAGTTAGAGGCTAGTATAATTGTAAAATCTTCAGGTCATTTAACTGAAACAACGGCAGTAGAATACCGAAGGAACAAGGGAAGCGATGCCTACAAAAATCGAAGTCCAAAGACATGGCAAAAACGGTAACAGATAAAACAAAGACAAAACTAGGACGTGAGACAGCTACATTGCACGGAAATAAAAAGATAACATTAAGAACTAAGGCACTCATAGTGTGAACTCCCATGAAAACTGGGAGTGACATCAGGTGCTCCGGAAGGGTAAGCATGTCCTGCCCCGCTAGCGACACCAGTCACACTATCAGTAAGGCATAAATAACTAAATACCGAAGTTACTGTGAATTTACTTTCTGCATATGCGCATTTCGACAACTTATGTCTCATCAGTGCAGATAAAATCTAAACGTTTGGAAGACCATAAACTCAAAGATATTTAAAAACTGATAGAGAACAAATAACCAAAGATATCTAAATTTAAAGCCAAAATCAGCTAAGGACAGAGCTTTGCATGAGGGAGATACTCCTTAGTTTTTAATAAAATTTACAAAATTTTAGATATTGGAAGGTTTCAAAAATAATCGGCTTTCGGGTCAGCACCGAAGTACTGACTACTGGGCTGGTGAATACCCTCGGGGACTAACAGTCCACCAGCAGTGGCATCGACCCAGTGGTAACAAATAAGTGTTTGGAAAAGGTCTGTTTCGTAGCAGATTGGTTAATGTGATTTTCTAACCCTTAGCAAAAACCAATGAAATCCATGATACATGTTACTTCTCTAACCCTCATGAATATCCGATCAATATCCCCCATTACGTAAAGAATGTAAGTAACGTCCACGTGTTTCTGAATGTTTTATAAGTTTTTGACATTTTTACAACATTTCCGTAAAAACGATGATGACAGATACCCTTAGTAATAAGTTGTTTGCGAGTCGCATTATATTTAGAAATCAAATGTTTATATCTTCTGTAAGACCTCTGAAATATGTTTATCAATCTATTGAATTTGTAACCTTGTTGTTAATGTTTTGATGTGACAGTAAGGTTACGTTCATTAAAGTCGTCAAGAGTAGAACAGACGCGTGCCAATCGTACCAGTTGAGATATATACACCCCGTATGATGGAGCCACATGAACGTCGCCACCAAGAAAAAAATAGTGATAGTGAAATCAAAATAATCCCTTTCATCATAAATTTTAGTTCTAATTTTTCCGGGGTCAACTATGATAGTTAGATCGAGAATTAGCAGTATCTAGAATCATTGTTTGATTTATTAAGTTTCAGTTTTTGTGGGTAAATGAGTTCGACATAGTCTTAAAACTTGAAATTGTCAATAGTAAGGATATCGTCGATATACTTGCTGGTATCGTTGAAGATTGAAATGTTGTATGGTTAATTCTGGAAGCTTTGAGTTCGATTTTTTCTTTAGAAGAGCGACAGTGTTTTACCTGCAGACTATATTCAGTCAGTTAGCTGGCAGCTTAGTAGCTCAGCGGCTAGTACTACTTGACCGATCTTTAAAGATATGTATTGTCACTACTCCTTTTTCAAAATTGTAGTAAAGGAGCTAATAGTCTTCTTTTTTTCTTTCTTTTCTTTTTTTTCTTTTCTTTCTTTTCTTTTTTTTTTTTTGATATTTTTTGTATGGTCACTTTGGTAGCTGATTTTTTAATGTCATTCTATTCACTTTACAAACGATTCTGTAAATCTCTAGCATTGATTCATTAGCGAAGTCATTACAATTTTTTGGCAAAAGGATATGGAGCAAATGAACATGAGACCATAACACATATGTCAACTCCAACTGCACCAATTCAAATGAGCTGTATGGCCATTTCGGAAATTATTTCTCATCAGCAGCACCAGAACCCGAACAAAGGAAATCCTTATTTCAAAAATGCTTTAAATGCGTAAAATCAAACGAAATCCGAATAATCAGTAATATCAAATACAGCTAAGGACAAAACTACGATGGAGGGAGTTGATCCTAAGGTTTAGAATTTACAGAAATTTAGATTATAATAATTGAAGAGCTTTGTATTATAATATACAAGACAACACCAAATTTTAAACCAATATCAGTGTAAATCTCATACAAACAAGAGTGATGTCAGGTTTCATAATAGTCGTCTCTTATTACACCCATAACACTATTACTGAAGTTGTCGAAATGCGCATATGCAGAATCTAAATTAACTGTAACTTCGGTATTTAGTTAATCAAATAGAGGGTGGGGACAAAATATTATTTAGTATGTAGAACAAAGTAATAGTTCCTATGTGTTATATGATAGCTGGGGAGATAAAAATAAGACGATTACTTGTCGTGCCTTAATCCCTTGGAACTTATGTCATACCTTATCTCAATCAAGACATATGGGCCACTATGAAAGCTGAAACAGTATGAAATTAAGTAATTATTCAATTCACTAAATGGTTAAATCGTATTTCTCTACGAAATCAGAAAAGAGGAGAAGTCAAAGAAGTCATCATAGTCATCATAGTGAGTTTATGTTATCTGTGAAACGAACACAAAGTAAAAAATGTAAAACGGGAAACACATAAAGAATGAAATACAAACGACAGGAAACGTAAAATGGCGAAAGGGAACGAAATATGCAAATTGAAAAAAAAAAAAAAAAACAACAAACAAATTCAAAGATAGCAAAAAAACAGAAAATGTCATCGCTACCAGGCTTCTGATACTCTGTCAGGGTATTATATCTGGTATTATATCAGAGTAATGATACACTATAGTGGTAATATAACACTATCAGTCAACTGATATCTCACAAGTATGCTGATACAATATCACTGTCAGCCTAATGATGCATTATCAGGGAACACATATGCAAGTAGGGAACTGGTATTATATCAGAGTACTGATACACTATAAAGTAACTGAGGCACTGCTACACAGTCAACGTACTGATACAACATATGAATACTGATACATTTTCAGGGCTCCGATATCCAATCACGGTACTGGCAGCCTATCAGTGTACTGACACACTGTCAGGATAATGTCATCCTATTAAGCTCAATTTGATGTAATCCTGCCAGGATACTTATATACCTTAAGGGTAATGAAATCAATTAAGGGTATATATACATTTTCAGGGTACTAATAAACTTTCAAGATCCCAATGCAAAATAAGTGTACTGGTGCACTAGTAGGTTAGTAATACACTGTCAATAACCTGATGCACAATTAGGGTAGTATAGTCGTGATGATTTGCTGTCAGGGTACTGATACTCAATCAATGTATTGATGCACTTTCAGGTTCTGATGCACTATTAGGGTACTGATGCACTATCAGGTACAGATGCATTACCGGGGTACTGATACACTATCAAAGTACTGATACACTGTCAGAGTACTGGTATCCTTTTAGGTTACTGATACGCTGTCATGGGAATTGTATTCTGTTAGGGTAATGATACTCTATTAATGTACTGATACTCTATCAGAGTACTGATACATTTCCAGGTTACTGATACAATATATGAGTACTGATATGCTGTAAAGGTACTGATACAATTTCAGGGTACTGATTCACTGTTAGGGTAATGAAACACTCTCAGGGTACTAATACACCATCAGGATGATCATACACATTCATGGTAAAAATGTACTATCACGTTAATGATACACTGTAAGGGCATCCTATCATTTCTTTTTTTAATTTCTTGTTTATTTCTTTGTTTTGTTTTGTTTCTTTTTTGCTTGTTTGTTTGTTTTTCATTTTTTATTTATTTATTTTTTGATCTAGTAGAATAAAAAACAAATTTGCTACTGGACTACAGGGCCTGGCTGATGAACATTTCTGTACACCTAGTCTTACTAGAAATACGTTCCGTTGGGGTACTTTGTGTTAGTAAGTTTCTTTGACTTAAGATTAAGCCTAGGCGTGTTGGAGTTAAAAATGTAGAAGATGTAATAAGATGAATTAGAAAAAGTAACAAAATGATGGTGAAACATCAAGTGTGAGGTACAGTTGGCAGTTAACTAAGACAATATGCCAATATTGTCTGTATTTTAATGCGACCAAATGTCTTTAAAAGCGATGCATGGATGTTTTGTTGTTCCACATTGGGAAGTGAATTCCGCTCTCACCGGTGTTAGACGAGTATTGAACTTGCTCTGTTCTTTGTTGAAGGCCTCATGGTGATTTTAAGATGAAAAACAACTAAAAAATTGTTCAATTCGCTAATTCTTACTTTTATTTATACGGATTTTATCACATGCATATTAACTCTATATCCCTCTATTTGTTCATTTAAATCTATATTTTGAAAGCAAATTTTAACTGAAGTACCAAGCCAACTCCAAGTTAACCACAATGTGCTGATCCGTCTGAAATTAAAGAAAAATAATCTGCTATTGAGATAGCAGTCTCAAGTTAAAAAACGTAAAATGACACACATAGATTATTGATTTAAATATATTTTTTATACCAGTACAGATGTAATCAGGTAAATTATCCGTTTCTTTAAACGTTTTGTAGTTTTACCGTGCACTCATCTAAACATCTATTACATCTATAATAAATCGTAAGAGGTGTTATTTAAAGCAACAGTCTTCAGTTCAAAAACATAAAATAACACAATACATAGATTATAAAGTATAACATGACACTATTTATTTCAGTACAGATGTAATCGTGTGAATAATCGTTTTTGTTCAAATGTTTCACATATCTGCCGTCCACCTGGATAAGCATCTATTATATGACAATATATAGAAAGGCGTATAATATTGACTTTTTTGTTTGTTATTTAAATATCTTAAATGTAGAATAAACATTTAATCAAAGTGTACAATATATCTCAAAATGTTTTTCACTACAGCACCTTAGAACCTCGAAATACATTGCGAAAAACAGTAAAAATAAAAGGTAGATCCAGATAAATATTGTAGGCAACATTAATGAAATATCAAACTGAAACTGAGTTAAAAAAAAGGCATGAATAAGTCCATGGGCTGGAATAACCCCCGTGCACCCCAACTTCCAAATCCTACCCATTTTTTTAAGTCCGCATACATCTCATCTTCAAAAGAAAACGTGTTAACACGACCATAACCTGCGTGCAATGGTGAGATTGGGCCCATTTTTAGAAATAATTACCGAAATTTTGGAAAATTTCGTTCAAGTTTATCTTTCAGTTGCTTCAAATGTTTACCAAATGCTTCCAAGTTAGAAAATCGAGGTATCAACAGGTTTTTATATCAGCTTTACAATGAACTCAAGTTTTTTTTTATAATTTTTTCGCCCAATGCGTTCTACATCGCAATTAAACGTATCCCTACCCCAATGAAATGTTGACGGAAAATCTGATATTTTCATTGAAATTGCGCAAGTTTGATCGTCTAGAGTGCTTTTCGTTCTATTTTCTTTGATATAAAATTGTTAAGACAATTTTTACACATTTTAAATGACCAAAATTTTATGTTAAAAAAGGCCAAATATATGGATCTTTGAAAATTTTCGTTTTTGAATAAGTTTTGTCTTTCTTTTGCCTCATATTATTTCTTATTAATCAAATAGCATTTAAAATAGGTATGAAATGAAAGCTTATTATATTTGCTTTACAACTATAACAAATAATGGCGGTTTTCATTCATACATCAATTGTTGAAGGCCTCATGGTGACTTCGAGATGAGAAACAACAATAAAAGCGTTGTTCCATTGCTTATTTTTACAATGTATTTGAAGAGATTTTGTCTCGTTTGCATTTACTCCATATCCAATCAGTGTTAATCAATAAAACTTACCCCTACCCAAACAAATTTACTCAAAAAATGACAATTTTTGGCAGCTTTCGCATAGAAATAAACAGAAGTCGCAAAATGTGTGTTGTATAGGACAATGTTCAATTAACAATAATACAACTTTGTATTTTAACAGTGATTTGTTGACTTAAGCTCGATATTTTGTCCGAAAACATTTCAGAATTGTCCAAACTCGACTTTTAAATTGCTATATATATATGCCAAATCTTGAGAATATATATGCAACTATGCCAATAAATTGTACGAAGCGACACATTTGCTGTCTTGAAACATTGTTAAGAAAAATAAGGAGTGTTATATGTGACTCTAAATACCGAAAATCCATCCCTACCTCAACAAATTTTCCCTGAAATTGTCATTTTTTTAAATATCAGAACACGCCAAACGTGTGTTGTGTATGACAATGCTGCGTGAATTACATTCTGATTTAGTATTATAACAGGCATTGGACGACTAAAACTCAATAATTCTCCCAAAATTGCTGAAGAATGGGAAATTTCAACATTTTAGATTTGTCCGTATTTCATCTCTAAATCGCAATATATGTCAAATGTATAGAATATATCTGCAGATATGCCAATTAATTGTTCTAAGTAATAAATAACGTGTCTTAAGACATTGTTAAGGAAAACAAGGAGTGCTTTATGTGACTCTAAATACCGAAAATCTTTCTCCTACCCCAACAAAATTTCAATGAAATTGTCAATTTTTGGTCTATGTTTGCATTAAAATAACCAGAACACGAAAAAAGTGTATTTTATATGACAATTTGGAACGACATTTATCAAGATTTTTTTATTTTAACAGCAATTGGTCGACTTAAATTCAATATGTCTCCCCAAAATGATGAAAAATGAGTATTTTCAACATTTCAGATTTGCCCATACTTCACCGTTGAATCACAATATACATCAAAATTATAGAATATATCTGCAGATATGCCATTTAATCGTTTCAAGCGATACATAAATTGTCTTAAAAATTGTTTAGAAAAACAAGGAGCGCTTAATGTGACTCTAAATACAAAATATCTTACCCCTACCTCAACACATTTTCCAAAAAAATGTCAATTTTGGGTCTTTGCTCGAATCAAAATAACCAGAACATGCAAAATGTGTGTTGTATATGACAATGTTGCATGAATTATATAATAATTTGGTGTTTTAACAGCCATTGGTCGACTAAAACTCAATATTTCTCCCAAAATTGATGAAAAAAATGGGAATTTTTAATCAGTATTTGTGGCACATTTCGAGGGTTGATCTGCATATATGCCATTTTTTTCTGTTTTAACCGATACATATGATATCTTAAAACACGGTTTTATACCAATAAAACATTACAGAAAAAAACACTGTTTAGAAAAATTAGAGTGTTTAATGAGCCTCTAAATACTGAAAAAATCTTACCCCTTTGCCAACAAAATTAAATTAAAAAATCCCCAAAATATGACTCTCTTACATATATATGAATGAAGCATACTAATATTTTTCTTTCTTTGCAAAGGATGATTTTGATATATCGTAATATGTAATTTTGACACAAAAATAATGGTAAAATTGAATATTTTTGGACGATTATCCTGAAAAATGGGAATTTCCAGCTTTTCAGAATTTACGAAATTCAATGTTAAATTGTTGACTAGCTGCCCATAAACCACGCGCATGATCTTATTTGTGATAAATGGGAGGCTCTGTGTATTTTTTGCATTTTAGTGTTTGAAAATAATATGTCATTGGACCTTTATACAATGTTGAAGCTTTTCAAGCTGAATAAAATGAAATAAATTGTGTTGAAAATGTGTGGTACGGGGTAATATATTTGTAATTTATGAGACTGTAGTTAGTCTTAAAAGGTTTAAAGCATACAATCTAATTGCTAAGATAAGATGAAACGATATGTAATCAACATTTTCAAGTTATATATAAATTTTATGAAGTATTTGCATCTCAAAGTCAAAACATCAGAAATTCTGGAAAAAACTGAAAATTCCCATTTTTCATACAATTTCGGGCAGAAGAGTCGAAAGAAAACATTTTTTTTGAAATCTACTTAAATGATCTTTATACATGTCAGCTTTAGTGAAATAAACACTAGAATTCCCATTTAACATTATCTTTTCATCATTTAGTACCGGAATATTTCAAATTTTCTCTTAATTTTTAGGGAAATGATAATTTTGGCATTTCTGAACCTAAAATACGTCTGAAACTAAACTTTTTGCGTACAATTTGTTACTTACATATCATAAATTATTTTTGCATCGACACTCATTAAATATATAATCCTATTTTTACGACCCTGGAGTCAAATAACTAAATACCGAAGTTTTGCATGAGGCAGATACTCCTTAGTTTTCAATAAAATTTACAAAAAAATTAGATATTGCAAGGTTTCAAATATAATCTGCTTTCGGGTAAGCACCAAAGTACTGACTACTGGGCTGGTGAATACCCTCGGGGGCTAACAGTGCACCAGCAGTGGCATCGACCCAGTGGTAACAAATAACTAAATACCGAAGTTACTGTGAATTTAATGTCTGCATATGCGCATTTCGACAACGTATGTCTCTTCAATGTAGATACAATCTAAACGTTTGGAAGACCATCAACTCAAAGATATGTAAAAACCGATAGAGAACAAAAAAACAATATGATATAAATATTAGGCCAAAATCAGCTACGGACAGAGCTTTGCATGAGGGAGATACTCCCTCATTAATGTGAAAAATCTAAAATTCCGGGAAATTCCATTTTTCATTTTTTTCCGAAAATCGAAATTTTATGGACTTAAAATGCTTTTATTTTCCAATATTGTATCACAACTGATAAGTTAGGCATACAAACTAGATCAAATGACGACGGTTGATTATCTGAAAGGAACTGACTTTCTAAAATCGTCATTATCGCATTGTATCCCAGATCATAAAAAGGGCATAAAGTACCCGAACGGTTCATTGTAAAGAATATTAAATTAGCTTTAACTTGATACCAAATTCCAGTACATATTACTTATCTTTAAAAAAAAACATGGAGCTTAAAAATAACCTATGTTAAATCGAAAATACATTATTTTTTCTGGTGTACTATAAAAGTGGCCCTATACTGTATATGCCTGCCGGATATGTTCGTGTTAACATGTTTAATTTGGAAGAGGGGACATAGAAAAAAAGTAGATGTTAAGTTGATGTTAATATTCAGAACCAAAATAGTCCAGTACCAAATCGATCTTGAGACTTTGTTTAGGAAAAAAAAATAATTTGCACTCTCACTCTAAATAAAACATAAAATTCCCCGTTGCAAACCCAACACATATGAACTCCACCCACCTTTTTATCTCCGCTTACATTCCATATTAAAAATAAAAGATGTTATTATGAGTATAAGCTTCACGCGATGTTGGAATATGGTCCCTTCCTTCGATCCACCAAAAGAATATGTGAATAATTTGTTTACTGGTACTTCTCATTTATGAACAAGTGGTATAAAATGATGGAACATGGTGTAACCTTTTCGAAGATTCACATACGTACCATGTCTATACTCAATGCGTTCTAAAAATGGAAAACCTTACCCCTGCCACCTTTAATATTGACGCATATTGAGTTTTGTTCTTCTTTTGTGAAATTGTGTAAGTTCGATGGTCCAAAGAATTCCGTGTGCATTTCATAATTCTTGCCGTTTTACCAGTCTTTTAATGTCCTTTCTAAAAATAATGTGAAAATTATGTTTAGATGTTTTAAATGACTAGGCCTTTACTTTCAATTATACTATTTAACAAATGTTCCAATATGTTCCCTTTTCCCCCTGTTTTTGCCTCTTTTTCCCTCATTTAAAATATGAATAGTTCAAATTCATGAAAACAAATATAACAAACAACATATTTTCTTTCATCTGTATTGAACTTGTTTATTTATTTTTCTTGTCGATGCTCTCTAAAAAAATAACCAGAACACTAAAGTTGTGTGTTGTATATCAACATATTTGTTAATTTATGTCTTGATTTTGGCCTGTGTTGGATACAGTGAATACCTAGTTAGAACTCAGTTGCTCATGGATAGAATGCTAAAGAAGGGCTTTGTAACCTATGGGATAGCTGTTTCTCAGGCGATAAACACATTTTCTCTATTTTTCTTACAGGATTTAATTTTACTACCGGTGCTGACATGTTCAACACAGCGTCTTATAAGATGCATGACATGCTTACGCTACCTGTGTACCTGATTTTGCCGAAGGTTTATATTGGGGTCGCATTGTTTATTTTTGTATGTGTATGGCACGCGATAGTAACAAATATGCGGTATACCTAGTATTTCGAACGAAAACTATGGGTTTTCGTGCGAATTACTAGGTATACCGCACGTTAACTAGAGATTCCCAATCGGTAAACATAGTATTTCGCCGAAAACCCTAGTTTCCGATTGAAATTGAACGGAAACTAGGGGTTTCCGACGATAACCCATAGTTTCCGATCGGTATCGGAAATTGGAGTTTAAACCGAAAACGCTATTAATAGTTTTAGCCAGTGAGAAGCGAGAAACGGAAATCGCTATTTGATATTTAACGTTCGTCCAATCAGAAAACGGTATTCAGGGTTTAATTAGACCAATCAAAATCGTTTATTCTGTTTATCGCTTCTTTCTTTTTTTATTGAAATTTCATATCTTTTATTTTTGTATGTATTTTGAATTTATAAATTAATACTCAAATAGAGTTAAGCCTGTGACACTTTTAGATGCGAATGGATATCAGATTCGCTGGTCATGGGAGGATTCGAGCTCGACTGTCTATATTCACCTTCACCAGTTAAGTTGTGAATATCGCCGTTTTAGACTTATTTCAAAAAGTATATTCAATTAAACTAATCTCTAGAGCAAATATTTTTCTTTTTATATAACTTGATGTGTACTCTGTTTTGAAATTTAAAAATTTAAACTAACTCTTTACAAATGTCTGAAAATGTTTAGTGTTTTTAAAATGTAATTAACGTTTTTATATCCTTGCGAAGGAGTTTGATATGTTGCAAAATAAAAAAAAAATCATCAAATTTAACATATAATGAAAAGTAAGATTTTTAATCAGCAGTTTAAACCCAGTCTTTAAAATGACAAAAACAATTCAATGTTATGAAAATTTTGCAACATAATCTCCTTCGAAGGAGTTTTATAATTCAGGAAGCAAAAGCTTGATGAATTTTAGCATTAAAAAGATATGAAAAGTAAAATTTTTAGTCTGCAGTTAATACTAACTCTTTAAAAATGTCAAAAAAGGTTAAGTGTTTTGAAAATTGTACTTCATTATATCCTTGCAAAGAAGTTTGATATGTTGCGAAATGCAAAAAAAACATCAAATTTAGCATTGAATAGGTATGAAAAGTAAAATTTTAAAGCAGCAGTTTAAATTCAGTCTTTAAAATGACCCCAAAAAATTCAATATTTTGAAAATTTTACAGCATAATATTATTTCGAAGCAGTTTTATAATTAAGGAGTTTCAACTTCTGTTTCAAAATCTTACTTTTCATACCTATTCTATTCCAAAATTGATGATTTTTGTATTTCGCAACATATCAAACTTCTTCGCAAGGATATAATGAAGCAAAATTTTCAAAACACTTAACTTTTTTGACATTTTCAAAGAGTTAGTTTAAACCGTCGACTTAAAATTTTACTTTTCATATCTTTTAAATCCTAAAATTCATCAAGTTTTTGCTTTGCGAATCATAAAACTCCTCCCAAAGGATTTTATGGTGTAAAATTTTCAAAACAACTGGATTTGTTTTGTCATTTTTTAAGACTGAGTTTAAACCACTGATTAAAAAATCTAACTTTTCTGTCTATTCTATGCTAAA